>CAAKHC010015708.1:0-25713 GCA_901007825.1 Macroramphosus scolopax | reverse complement strand
CGAGCTGAGCCAGTGGAATGAGAAACAACTTAGTACAACACAAGAGGACACCCGTTGAATCCGACACTTAATCAAGTTTCCTTAAGATCGTATCGATCGATTAGCTGGCGCCGCCACGGAGTTTTGTGTCAACGTTGCTATAAAGTCCAGATAACTTTAGCAGCGCTAGTTGGTTTCCCATTCATATCTTACGGATAAGTATGCTAGCATTAGCACATCCCGAGCTAACGTTAATTTGTAGCCCAAGTTAGTTGAAGTTTCACAGCTCGACACCGAACACAAAAAGGGTACTCTTAACTTTTAAGGAACGTAGCTCGATAGCCAAAACCTGAAGGGTTATAAAGCAAGCTGCCTGACGTGGACATGTGAGAAACTGGACATGTGAGAAAAGATAACGGCAGCTGTCACACAGTGCCATAATGCTAGCGCTGTCAAAGCCGGTAGGCCACAGCAGCTCTTCATGTTTCCCTGATGTCACAGAGGAAAAGTTTTCATTGTGTGTTCAACCACTCCAACAACTAAGCTGCTAAACTGCACCCTTCACCTAAGCAAAATACTGATTGAAAGAGAGATGTTTACAAAAATATATCGCACTTACTACTCCTTGATGAGGACCATCGTTCTTCTCTAGTCTTCTGGTACTGCCTAGCAGCCGCCGATTGATGCTGACGTCATGAACATCTATAAACTGGGCCTGGCCCCTCCCTCGTGATCGATGATTTTACAGAAACAGGTGTGGTCGGACCTACTCAACAGTATCAACCAATAATCAAACACTTTCTGGGGGGTGATATACTTTATATTTTAATGAGTTAGGAAACCTTTACAGACCAACCAGAGAGCACTTTCCTCATGAATTTCCATCCTTTTCAATACGCACCATCTACCTGTGTGACCTTGAATGTGCAGACATGAATTGTAGGAAGCACATCCGAAGAGCGTTTTATGTTTCTTCGATTTTTTTCATGTGATGTTTTTTCAGAGGTTTGACTGGGAGAAAGTTTCCCATATTTCAATGTACTGCTCTAATGTATTATTAACTATGAAGAGCACAGCCGTCATTCCGAGGTTTTAAATGCAGCTGCACAACTGAGACCATCACACACGTCTGGATGCATTTGCCAAATTATAATGAATATAAAAGTTCCTGTTGTATTTCCTGAAAAATTAACAACTGAAACGTCCCATTAACACTTCATGTTAACCAGCTTCCCAGATGCTGTTGTGCATTAACATTTGTCGCCTGACAAAATTACTGTGCTGTTTTCAGATAGATTTCCATGTCAAATTATCACTCAAAGGAGTGTTAGAAGGAACAGAATAACTTTCTAATGTGCAGCTCTTTCACACCCTTCAGCTTCCATGCAGACGTAATGTGTTACCACACTTCACTCAGCACAGTAGATGTAGATGTGCCTCTTGCTTTCGGGGAGGTAGGCTACAGGCAACTTCTTCTTTGAAAACTCTTTAGGGTTTGTCCGGAAAGTTGCGAGATTTTGTTTGAACAACTGGAGGTGCCATGTCAGCTTTAACAGTAAGTCTCTGTTCGAACTTCCCCTTAAGAGCGTCTAGTGTTTGTGTAATCAAGAGAGTGCAGACCCCAGAAAAAAATCTGTTTGCTGTTAAACGGATCGTCCCAAATCTGTGATGCCTTCTTCCTTTGCCCACGCTCTACACATCCAAGTTTATGGAAAATCCTCCAGGTAGTTTTCACATAATCCTGCAAACAGACAGAGAGACAGACAGACAGACAAACCAACGCCCCCACAGGTAAAGGTAATTATTGACCTATTCTTTCACACAATCTGTGACCCTCTGGGGGACGGTGGCAGGTTGTCCCAGAAGAATGGTGTCATACTTAAGAAAACAAGAGAGCAAACATGATGTGTTTTTTATTGAAACAGTTTACTGATAAATGACAGATGGTTGTCATGAAACTGTGATCTTTAATCTCAAAAAATCATGGGCTAAAAAGTCATACATCATACTTAACATTGAATAACCAGAGAATCCATGCTTCAGAGCAGACACTCAATTCACAAAGAAATCAGGCAAAATGCCCTTTTGACTTCAATAAAAAATATTAAATCTTTTTTTCCCACTCTATCCATCTTTACATGGTACAGGTTTGTTCACTTATTAATAATATAAAACGCTTAATACTGATTGTGAAACACTGGAATTAATTTACAAACATAATAATAATTATAATATTAATAACAATAACAAACAATAATAACAATAACCATTCAATTTAAAAACAAAAAAAAAATAGAATGGAAGAAAATCAGTCCTAGCTGTTGTTGCATCTTGGCCCACACAAATACCAAAGTCTTGAGGGAAAATACCAAATGGCATTTACATATACCTGACACACAGTTACACACAAACACAGTATCAGGTCGTTGAGTATTTCTCATTGCCATTTACAGTGTTATGGGCACATAGACAAGACACTCTCTAAAGCATTCATGTGCCTCTGCAGGATCACACTCACTGACCAATCAAATCCTTCTCTCAGTCAGTCAGTTAGTGGCCCTCAAAAAGTGCCCTACACCACCAGCTCACAGGATAGTCAATTATGGGTAAAAGTACAGGACCATTTACGTCTCAGCATTTCGAGGAAGGGAAGAATCTTCCAGGTGACAGGAATTTGTATCCATTGCCAGAAGGTAGTCTGATAGAACGAGCACCAGGGCTGCTGCTTGTGGAAATAGTAGGTGATGGGGCCCCTTTCCTGGGGTTGGAGCAGTGGTGTCCATTGGAAGAGTTCTTGCTACCCCTATCCAGTGACTGCAGCCCTAGCTCCCGCAGCTCCAGGCTGTCTTGGGTATCATTAGGGGAGCAGCGGCGTGGGGAGAGGTTCAGAAGGCTCAGTACATCCCTGCTGGCGGACGCCAGAGGTCCAGGAGAACTGTGGACGCCTTTGACTGGACGTAGATGATGCTGATGCTGTGCTGCCGCATTAGCCCAAAAGGTCTTCAGATTGTGGATGGCCTGGACCTTCTCATCAATGACCCCCCTTCTTAGCCGGTCTAGATCAGAGGCATCTGCTGAAGTAGAGCAGGCAGAGCCTGTGGAGGAGTATGATAGGGCAGGGGATGGAGCACTACCGACCGGGGACTGGTGGCCAGAACTGGGAGACACATTACTGGGGGAACGAGAAATATGGCCACTGTATGGGGAACTCGGGTACTTCAACTTGAACTGTGCATGGCTGTCCAGCGTGGGTGAGGGATGGCTGCCATCCTTCTGGGAAGACTCAGAGACAGCGGGACTGTTGTAGCCAGAGCTTATTTTCTGCAGTGAAGAAGAACGAGAAGGAGGTTTGGGTCTTGGAGAGGACTGAGCTCGGCCACTAGCACTGCTGTTGGGGCGGCTGAATGCACTAGTTTCAGAAGAGCGGAAAGCGCTACTCTGAGCTGCATTTCCGCCTGTTGTGCCGCCCTCTGCCCTGGCCCGCTGTAGACTACCCACTGCCCGTAGATGGCTCTGAGTCTCCTCCAGAATCTTCTGGGCCAGCTCCTGAGGATCCAGAGGGGCAGTTTTTTCTTCCTGAGACTTGACAGTGCTGTCTGTCTCGGTACTGGACTGGTCAGATTCACCTGTATCTGAGCTGCTCACCTTACCCACCTTCTGGAAAGGTGAGTTTGGACTGGGCACCAGGCTTGTTTTCACAGGAGACGTGGGGGTGCTGACACTGCCTCGCGATGATACTGATACAGTGTAACCTCTTCCTGCCCCTGTGCTGGACCCAGCAACAATGCCCCTGCCTCCACGATGGTGCCGCTGGCTGTGGCCCGGTGGCAGAGGCAAAGAGTCACAGTGGCTTCCCAGCGGCTCACTGCTGATAATAGAAAACCCCTCATATTCCTCGTCCTCCCCCCTGGCTCCTGCCACAGCAGCAGCTGCCCCGTGAGGAGAGGAGCGACTACGGGGAACGTGAGGGTGCTTGTGAGCTGAGTAGTGTGCTGTGGCGCCACCGCGCTGACGATGACTGAGAAAATCACAATCTGACTTGGAAACAAAGCTCATCGAAGAGGCTACAGAGCTGAGGCTATAGACAGAGACAGCATCTGACGCCTGACTGTCCAGACAAGGAGGAGAGAAGGGAAGGCTTGAGTATCCCATGGGCATGGGGTTGGACACAGACTGGGCTGAAGCGAGAGATTCAAGGGAGGATGAGCTGTCCAGGCTCAGACGCTTGGGCAGCTCTGTGGAGTCTGTCGGAAGAGAAGAAGAGAAACATGACGGAAAATAAAAAGAACAACAGCAACGACAATAACAATGTTAAAAACCGAAAGCACAAACGTTTACTTACCAAACAGCGCCAGCAGAGACTGCAGAGCAAAGTGCAAGGTGCGTCGGTTGGCTAGCTTGCCTGTTTTCAGCACCACTTCTTCTTGGCCTACCTCACATAGGTCGAACCCTGCACACACGCAAGAGGACAAAACATTTGGTAACAATGGTCTGTCTGAGTCTACACGGAAGATGGAGTGCAGAGGAGTTCGCACGACATTTCGGCAACAATCGACTCACCTAGAGCAGCCAGAAATTCATGGCATCCCGGCAGCCTCCACAGCTGCACACTGATGGACACCTGAATGGGCAGGAGGGAGAAGTCTTGTTCCTTCTCACCTGTCTGGAGCTGAACTAACACCTGATGGAGCTGGAGAGGGAAAGGACAAAGAGGCAGAACAAGAGTTGGCAGAGGTTTGGAAGGAGACAGGGGCTACATAATCTGGTGAATTCGACTAATGATATGATTCATGGATTAAGCAAACCGGATTCTGGCTGATTTTTCTTCAGCCAAGGACAAAACAAAAATCCAGTGGAAAGATATTTATATCTAATACCAAAGCTCATTAAAATAATGCTCCTCTAATTGTGGAAATACTGTAAATATGCCGCTCAGGGCAACAGAACACATGCAGGGAAGCAGAGTTAAAGGATTTCAGCTTTATGGAGGTTTACACATGCCCTTGCCTATTTTGTTTGGGGATTACTTGGCTCGGAACAGAGACACCTTTGTCGACCTGACGTAACTGTTCAGAAAGTAGAAACATGCCTCTTCTCCTCACTTCTCTCTTTATGATTATGAGAGGCTTGTGTTTACATCATAGCGATATCCCCTCTACCACTCTGAAACACTCGTCTGACCTGTAATGACCCCGGGTCTTAAACCCCTATAATACATTCAACGTCTGATGTGTGACTACAGAAATTAGCAAGGAGAAACAGTAAATACTTTATGTAAGATGTTAAACATGAAACAGAAACAGTCATGCAGAGTCTACTCATGAAAGTTAATGTTGCAGAAAGGTGAATCTACAGTGGGATGGAGTGCAGGTAGGTGAAGGCACACTTACCATTGCCACCATATTTTTAACAGCCTTCAGACCGCACGTTAAGGCAAGGGGAGAGAGAATAGGCTTTTAAATGCATGCACACAAGCCATTCACAAAGGGTACAAGGGTTCAGGTCAATGAGAAGGAATTACAGCAACAAGTAACAGCGCTGAATAATATATGACCCTGAAGACAGACGGAGCAGTTGGATTCATTTCACACTGCAAGATTATGTTGAGCTTGTTCTGTACATTAAGACCATTGTTTTCAGTGTGAGGCACAAGAACTGTGTTTCACTCGAAGCATGTGATAGCCTCACGTTACACATAAACAGGGATGAAGGTTAAATCTCTGGCGTCACATGTTTGGCTGTAAGAGAACAGATTGTAGGTAAGACCCTGATGCTTCAATGCTGCATTTCAGTACAGATTAAGCTTTAGTTGCCAGTTCGTCGGCGTGTATCCAGTCCTGACTTAACAGACTTATGGAATTATATATCTCTGATATTCTTAACTAGCAAAAGAGCCTCATCGTGCAAAGGCCTGTAAAGATTCAAATTAAGTCAATAGGACTATATCAACAGTTCTTAGCTTTAAATTAAATATCTGTTTGCATTTGGAGCCAAAGATGTTTTGTATCCTGTGCTTTCGATTTAACAATCCAGTAGCATCTTTCTAAGACTTCAGGAGCATACCCGGTTAATGAGCTGCTCCCCTGCTTCTGAAGCTGTGATGAGTTTGCACAAAGCCTGGAGAGCTGGTGGAGGCAGACCTGAGGAACGGGATCAAAGAAAGTTCTTCATTATTCGTTTATCATTAGTCGTTTTTTTTTACACCTAAAACTAAGAAGCACAGTGACGAAACATGGTGGCATCATTTGGAGTGATGAATAATATAGTAACAAACAACATTAATTGGCAATGTTACATGCTGAGAATAATATGAACTCCCAGCTAAAAACACATTTAGAATACTAAAACATTGGAATGATTTTGAATCACACACCCAGCAGAGACTGTAAGGTGGTGCTGCAATGTTGGAGCCTGTCTCCGGGGTCAGCCGTGGGAAAGAAGACAGCAGCGGGGATGCCGGTGCCTGCAGAGTCAAGACGGAAGCCTACAGCTGTCAGCAGGGCCTGCCAGCCGGGGACTCCCCCCACCTTGTTCTCCACACTCTGCTGGGATGTGTACATGGAGTTACGCTGGCCATTCTGGATCCTTTGAAGAGATTTCTCCACCTGCAAGCAGAGCAGCAAGAGCGTCAGTGTGTGTCTTTGTTTGCAAAATTTTTTTTCCTGTGTGTGTGTGTGTGTGTGTCAATGTCTCACCAGGTGGAGTAAAACTCTGAGAGCATCACGTGCGCGTTCTGGATACTGCAAAATCTCAGCCAAAGCTTGCCCAATGAGGGAGGAGGGGCTGTTAAGCTTCACATCACTGCCGATTAACATGTATCCTGGACAGAAGAAATGCTATTAAAAAACTGCCATACATATTCATATCTATGAAGAAATAAGCTAAAAACATCACTAACCGGCCCAGTTGGAGGGGTGTGAGTACTGCTTGCTGCTCTGGACAGTTTTCATGGCATCAGCCAGTGCAGCACTAGCCTTGGTCCCATTAAGAAGGGCAGTGTAGAAAGCATGGACAAAAACCTTGGAGGCCGCGACAGGGACAGGCCACAACGAGACAAGAACACACTGAGCCCCGGCAGCCAGGAAGGACCTGGTCAATCCCACGACTCCGTCTGCTGTCACCTTGCTGCTGGACTCCAGGTACGAGCTGAAGTCACAACAATGTCAAAGAATTCAATTATGAAGCTGTAAAATATTTCACAGAAAATCAATATCAATTTCAATATAGAGACCACCTACCCCAGCACAACCAGCTTGACAGGTAACCTCAGGTCCAATATATCTGCAGCTGTAAGCAGGAACTCCTGTAGTGAAGGAGTGTCACAGAGGCTCTCCACATCACTGCTGTCATCCTGCATGTGGAGAGACTCTGGGATGGTGTAGCCGCTTCCAATTGAACCCTTCCTGCCTCTGCCACTGCTCCCTCTCCTCACCCCAGTACCTCTCCCCACTGTTCCCACTCCAACGCTAGCTCCTGCCCCACCTGGCACACTCTCTGGGTTTGGTGTGAGCACCAGAGCTGCCAGTTTCCATGAAATGTGGGTAGCAAAGTGGGCACACTCAGCTTGAGTGAGGGCGCTCATGACCCTCTCCTTGGTGGCCGAGGAGCCGGCCAGAGGTTGGCAGCCCAGCAGCTCAGCCACCATAAGAGCCTCCTCCTCTGCTGAAGGCATGGGTCCCCACAGCCAGCGGTCCATCACTGGTGAGGGCAGTCTAGGGTTTCCCACCACTGCTGCCATTGAGACGCCACCACAGGGAGCTGGCCCAGGACGTCGGGAGTGGACCTAGAAGCACAGCACAGCAACAAGGGTTAAATTATAGCTCTATAATCTAAAGGATTTAATAATTCATTAACGATAACTTAAGGTCAGATCTGGGGATATGACAACAGACTCATGTGAGTTGCTAATAGAAGAATGGCAATATTTTTTAAAACATCAGGAAAATTAGATGAACCTTTGAATTGGATCCGAGGCCGAGGATTGAGGGAACAGCAATGAGGCTGAAGCGCTCATACAAGTATTCATTGGATGAGCTTCCTTTTAGCAGGGCGAAGGGGATGAGGTACAGTTCCCCCTCCAGCACCATCACCAGCTGTCTATGTCGGCCCACAGGTCCACTGGAATGCATCAAACCCTGTGAGACCAAAGGATTAGTGTGAGAACACACAAATACAGAATAGCATTCAATGATTTCTCCTAATGGTTTTTCATCATATGCTCTTCATCTCTACCACAGAACTACATCAAAAGGCAGCCAATGTAGAGGAAGTGCTCACCCCCTCCATAGGTGCAATGAGCAAATCATAAAGTGCTCGGAGAGGAGGCTTCCCGAGGCCGCTGGAACGGCGAGACAGGGAAGAGGTACCATCTTTGGCAGGCGACATGGTGTTACTGAACAGGCTGGTCATACTCTGGCAACTCCTGCATGAACACAGACACAAAACATTGCTATAGTTTCATTTTACACATTACACGTTTCAGCTGCAGCTCCAATGTAGTTTTAGACCAGTGCACCTCTCTTAAATAAAGCATTTAAAGTAGAAAACATTGGAATGGAAAATGTTTATGTTTCCATGCTTTCTTCTTAAAGTTACAAAAGGACCTTTCTTCCATCCAAATCTCTGGACGCTTTTGTCCCTGCAGCTATATGAGTTATAGCTAATAATACATTTCATGTCGTTTAAATTTGCTCGACTAAATTGCACATCTAGTTATGTTTACACAGTTCTACATTACTTGTCAGTGCCCCTGACCAAAGTACTGTTGGAAAGAAGTGGAGATGTTCCTCAGGTGCCAACTGTGTGGTAGAGGATTGCTTATTTAAATATTGTTGTATAATTGTTGTATAAAGTTACTGATAATATTGCATAATATTACTTTTAAATTCAAAATACTGCTGTGTGAGCAGTGGCGAATTTGGGTGGTCTAAAAAAGATGCACGTCACAAGGGATGTCGTGCATGAAGCCGTCCTAACATCCAATCCAACCATCATGCTGCTATTAATGAGCTTTGCAGATGTGCTGCGAATGCGGCTGACAAGGTCCATGTCTAACTCCCTGCACAGCCTTAAATCAGATATGGCTCTGGCTGGATGCAAAGTCAGCTTCTATAAATTGTCCGGGTTTTTGTGTGGTAGTAGTACAACGCTGCAGGAGAGGAGGGTGATTCATTCAGCAAACTCAATCTCCGAGGCTCATCTTTCTTTTTCTGTCACACTCACTGCCAGCTTAAGCTGCACCCAGTCAGAGACAGATAGAGACAGGCCATACCAGCTTTCCAATAATGTGCTGTAATCTCTCTGTAATTTCACACGACAAAGTACAAATGTCTGAGAACATGATGTGAATATAAAAGACTCCACTAGATGGCAGTATTGGTCTGTGGTAGTGTCTATGCATGCATTTGCTGTAACTCACATCTGCAGTGGGAATCACTGCAGGAAGAACAGGAATGTCTTCACAGATCCACTCTATTGTACATACAATTAAAAACCATTGCTCAACGCACTACAACTGATTATTTCACAGGACGTCCGTTTCTGAAACAAAGCTAAAAGAGGTAACAGCCCGTGTGTTTGACGCATGTCTGCCTTGTGGCAGAAGCGAGAGCTCTCGGCTCGGGCAGACTACAACATTCTGAGAACTGTGCTAATGGTGGCTGTGGGGGAGAGCCTTTGGTGCTGTAGGCACACAGAGTCAAGCTTTATGGCCACACTTGTCACTACCCTCCATCTGCTCCACCAGCTAGTTTCTTGCAGGCTGCAGCCAACAGGCATCTATCCTACCCTTCTGGTAGCCCCAAGCCACTGGCTGCTTTCCAGCCTCCCCAACACTCTGTCTCTCTCTCTGTCTCTCTCAGGCCTTGGCATGGGCCTCTATGGGAAAGCAAACAATCGTTTGTTAGCCTGACAGGGTGCAAGAGTGAGTGAGGAGAAAAAGGATAAGTCAAGAAAAGGTAAGTGTCAAGTGTAATGGGAAACACTGAGAAGAAAAAAAACTGAGAGCAGTAAGGCTGAAGATGATTTCTGTGGCTGCCTAGTTTGGACTGCAGCTGAAAGACATGACTTTAAGTATGATTTGAGAGGTGAGACAAAGCAAGGAAGACGAGCCTGCCTTATTTTCAAAAACACAAGGTTTTTATACCGACCCTGTGTCTACCTTTGATATGAAGTACTGCTCAACAACTAGTAGCCGCCCAGCTGTTTTAATGTCGGCAGCCCATCCTGTCAATGTTCACTGCGTCTTAACTGACAGCGCCAAGTTTCCCAAACATCTAGTTCTGCTATCATAGCGTATGTTTTAAATAAAAAACAGGGGATTAGACACAAGTCAGGTGTAATTGGATCTCAGTGTAATAATAATAATAGCAGTTAAAGATGTGACATCACAAACGCACTGACATTGTAATCTTGACTATATTTTTCCTGCTATTATTATGATTCCAATGTCATTTAGTCCGACTTTATTGAATTCTTCCTTTCTATTATTGATGGATAATCGTGGTGTTCACACCCCTAATACCATAAACCTTAACATGCTAGGAAAAAATGAAGTCAAAGGGAGCCACATATAGCTTATCTGCACATCACACCCGGAGATGTATGGCTTGAAATGACAATGAGGACTTTTTCATTTTCTCTTGCTTCAGCATTGTGATAGAAGATAGGCTCCCGAGCACGAGGAGCTTTGTACTTCGGAGTTTTTTGAGGCCCAAAAGAATGAGCGGATTATTACCGGGAGCCCATTAAAGAGGCTTAATGAGCACCGAGACTCAATTAAAGCTGGAATTACCCTCTCATGAAAGAGCAGCTCAACTGTGGACGAGGACAAGGAAATATGACCCAGACACACATACGGTACACGCACACGCACACATCCTATTGGTATACATGCCCAATCAGCACAATGTAAATGAGTACTTTGCATGGTACCATTGAATGTTACTTTGAACAAGCAAGGCTGTCTAACTGAAATCTCCACAGTCGAAAGTCCGCAGGGCAAAAAGACAGTGGAAACATCGAAACACCACATTGGTCTCTATGTCTGTGTTTGGCATGTATACGCACACACACAAAGCTCCATCGGAGTATGCAGATGATAAGGGCTTTAGAAGCTTGGCTCTACTCAGTCTATTTAATAAGGAGGATTCGCAGGCTGCATCTGCAGAGGCTGAACAATAGAGAGAATCCTCCTTTCACAGATGAGCCCCAACACCAGTGAATCTATTTACCCAGGCAGATTTTTTTTTTTTTAGATTTGTATTTTGTGGGTATCGCCGGCTCCTGTTGAATAAAAAAACAACTCAAGTGCAGGAATGTTCAGGTGCGTTGAACAGTCTCCTACCTGTTGAACAGATTGTTTCTGGATACCATTCGCAAGAAGCCTGTTGGATCAGTGACTGAGTTAAGCTTGTTGTTGAGCTCCTCAAATTGCTGGTCCAAAAAATCTCCTGCCTCACTCTCCGTCTCACTGCTCGAACACCCTCTGAAAGCAGGAGAGAGAGACACACACAGAGAGAGAGAGAGAGAGATAGAGAGTGAGACGTGCACAGCCATCGCAATGTTGGCAGGGAAAAGGCACTACAGAAAAATAGACAATACACAGACTTATATTGTTTCTTTGTGGATAAAGCACTACACACTCTCTTTATCCGTCCGACATACATGCTGTTCAATTCCCACACACTTGGCCTAATTTTTCCGCGCTCGGTCCAAAACCCTGACGGTAAGCAGAGCTAAATCCTTTCATTACAATGCTGATGATGTTGATCCAGTCTTTGGGGAGTCGACCACCCCCACCCCACAATCACTACCTCGCCACCGCACTCCTCCATCTCTCCCTTCATGCCCGAGCATCTCCTCCGATGTGTCCATCATGTCCGTCTTATGTCGGCTTCCTGCTCTCACAGTCGCTGTGTATATTAACACCATGTGATCTCATCATCTTAATTTCACCTTGTATTAGTCTAATTTGAGATTCGTCCTCCTGGGTTGCCGTACTGAAATAATGATACTGATTTATGTCGACGGATGTAAAATATAGGATGCAGTGCAGTTTAAAGGATGATCAAATAAAGGTTCCATAGGTTAATATATATATTTAGACTATTTAATAGGCTTTGCACTCCCCTCTTTATTCCTTCCTTTCCTTGACCATGCATCCTCTGCCTATTCTTCCCCATGCCTTTTCTCCCTCCACTCTATTCAATGTACTGCCTCCCTTTCTCTCCACTATTGAGACTGAATGGGCTGGTAAGTGGTGCCATATTGTGCCCATCCAGGCGCAGTGGTGTGTGTGAAGCTTCCCATTGGAGTAGTAATTGAGCTGGTAATGGGGCAGGAGGGCCAGGCTGCTAGGTTGGCGGAAGCCGCCACTGGGCGGACCAGCTGGGCACCATGGATCAAACACCAACTAGAGAAATGAGGCTAACATTAAAAGGGATGTAGACCTGCGGTTGGTAACAGGCGCTGTTCGTTCGATATAACTCACTGCATCTTCCCTGAGGCCCTCTGGTTATATCACCTGTTCTCCGATAGGTCTTTATCACCAGCCTCTGCTTCTTTGATGTTTTGGACTGCCTTATTGATTTTACCACACCATCCTCCTCCCATTTTCCGAACACTTGAAGTAAACCCATCCTTTCTTCCTTTATTTGTCAGGTTCGCTGTTTGTTAGGTGGGTTCAATAGTCTGGCCATCCAAAGAGCCATTATTCCGTCTCATTTAGTCCCACTAGGAGGAGAGTGGAGCACTTAAGGCAGGTCGTGGTGGCCTGTCATCACAGAGTGTAATGGGGCAGACTAACACTCTTTCACACACACATTCGGAATGATAAACTGGCCCCGTCTTCCACCAACTCAGGTGTTAAAACCAGCCGTGTTTAGTTATTTGTTTGTTTATGATATTACAGTTGTGACATTGTTCTTGAGAAATAATGGACATTATTCTGGAAAGGGAAATATAACGTTAACACCTTTAAATATCCATCTCACCTGCTGTAATAGGACTCTACTCCCAGAGCCTCGCGGGCACTGGCGATGTGCTGCTCCAACGAGGAGCCGCTGACCACCCCACCGCCGCCTCCCTCCTGGAAATCGGACCCTCCTTCTGACATGCCCTCACCCAGGTAAACCTCATGAAACTTCAGGATGCCTGTTGACAGAGAAGGAAGGGCAAACGATGTGAAAGACTGATGCCATAAAAAATACAGGGCGCCCTTTCCCACACCTCTTTTTCCTAATTTATTAGTGATGCTCTCTCACAACAGGAGGGACCTATTGGATCATTTTAGCGTAAAGCTGTGAATGCCGCCATGTGCAGCAGTGCATCTGTGGAAGCAAAATTAATAAAACAAATAACATTCAATAAAAGATAAGAGAAGGCTGCCTGTGCCATCTGCTGCCCGCTACCAGAGCTCAGCCTGCATTCGAGCAGGAACATCAGGGGGGGGGTGAGGAAGCGTGCGACGGGAGAGAGAGCACAAGCTGTGTGTGTCAATTGTAAATTGAGCTGATTTGCTCACATTTCTTTTGTATGAAATGCATTTAATTGGATAGTATTTGTATTTCAGCTATACATGCGCCGACATGTTCATTCAGGTCGGCAGAATGTTACATGATTTGAAGCAATTAGGACCTTTGATGCCCTTTTTACTGACAGCAGCTTCTTCAGACGGGGCCATGTTTGTTTGCCAGCTGGATGCCAGGGCAAGCCAGGAAGTGACAGACAGTCGATTAGCGAGCAAGTAGCTCGCTCTTAGCTCGGGGCATGATCAGTGCTTTGAAGAGCTCTACTGGTCCCTGTAGTGTTTCTCCCATCTGTAGGGCTGCGGGGTCAAGTTCATCTGCTTGCCTGCTACCTAGATTTGATGAAATGTAAATGCTTGGTGGCGAGGGACACGGGTCGCCGCTCTCATTTCCTCTTTTTCCGTATGCCAGCCGCAGGAGTGGTGTGACGTGCACCGTCGTTCTATACAGGAAGTAAATGTGTCTCTTTGTGAGACCGTAATTCACGACGCTCATAAAAAAACAACATTTTAATCTCAATGCCTGTGCTGGCGCTACTGAGGAGTCAACACAAGAGACGGAATTGCACGTGCACAAAAAGAAGTGCACAAGTACGGCAAAATGAGAGCGAATGAAAAGAAACATGGGGGGGGACAAAAAAAGAGACGGATGAAAAGTCTGAGTCTGCTGAGATATTATGTTCTGACTTGGTGCAAAATAAAAGTGTTTTCCTCTTGGCATGTGTGAAGATATTGCCGGTGTTGCTTGGCTGTGTCACAACGGATTAGCATGGTTCATTGGCAGAAGCCCTCTGGGGCGAGGAGCGGGGTAGGGGGCAAATCCTAACAGTGAAGTGGCAGGTGGCGCTGCAGCTTGGTGTGAAAGCTGGCCTTCTTACCCCTGCAGCTGACAGCAAGCTACAGCCTCGCCGTCTTTTATCCTCTTTTATTTAAACAAACAAGTGTGTATTTGTGTGTAAATATGTTTCATTGCAAACAGATTTGAGGTTTGAGCTTTTTTTATCCACATTTTTTATTTGTAACATTTCAGTCAGTCGAAGGAATTATATGTATTTGAATAAATGTATCCAATCGAGGACAACATGTGAAAGTGACTCAAATAGGAAATTTAAAAGATCTGATATGTTTCACATAAAGGCAAAACATCAGATTTTGAGTCACTTGTTAATGTGATTGTAGCCTAAGAAAACTAGTCAAGGCTGTGACAGAGAGCTGCGTCTGCACTCATGGAGTTAACTGATGATGTCACTCCGGAGCTCTTCACCAGCACTAGCCGAGAAAACGGGACGATACATGACCCATCCGCAATGTGTTCGATACTGGAGCAGCGCGAGGAAGAAACTGTGATGAATCAATCAAGAAAACAATCTTCAACCTGGGCAGTTGACTAAGCAAAGATTCTGTTCTTACCTGCTCCTGGAGCCAACAGCCAGCTGTACAGGTAACCAGCAGCCATGGAAAAATAAAGCACCAAGGCCCTCTGGCTGTTGACGGTGTCCAAAATGTGCTCCACTGTTACTGGGGTGTAAGGGTCGGACTCCTGTTGGCCGGTCTGCCTTTCGACCAAGAGGTCGGCGAAGGCTCGCGTTCGTCCTCGCTCCGCCACCGCCAGAGCCTCGTCGTGGTGGCCTGTGTGGAGAGGTCAGTGCTCATCAATACGTTCAAGGTAATGCCTGATTTTACTTGTAAAAGGGGAAACCAGAAATAAATTGAAAATGAACATTATGAAGTAGTGAAGATATGAGAAATGTCGACATACCTAGGCTGACGAGGACCCTTTGGAGAGCCTGGTAGCAGGATGTTTGCAGGTCAAACAGGGAAAGTTTATAGTCTGTGCTGTGCTGGGCTTCATGCCGGATGGTCTCAAACAGTGCAGATGCCCGATATAACTGCAGAATAACAACAGAAACAACAGAGAAATTAATTCAGACACTAGTAACTTGTTTATGAACTGAAAATATGGACTTCTATTTCTGAAATGGCAGAGCATGACAGCATCACTGTGTCCATTCAAGGTTTGATTAAACCAGTGGTAACCCAAATATAGGAAGTCATAGTGGTGCAAGACACTCTGGTTAAAATGTTAATATACTAACAGTGTGTATGATTAAAACTGACGAGACTTCTGCCACTAGATGGAAGCAGAACACCTCCCTGATCCAACCTGCTTTCTATTTCTGCCTCTCTCCAGTCTACAAACAGTAATGCAGCTTGATGAATTACCATCCGACACAGGTTAAACCCTCTCCAGCACTTATTTGAATGCACATGGGAGAGGGCAATGAGGAGCCAGACAATTATATGGGCATCTTGGATAGAGAGAGTCCAAAGACATAAATGCTCGGTGAATTGAATGGACCTGTCTGTAGTATCGGACGCTTGTGTTCCTTGCCAGACATTGGATTGAGAGAAGGAGAGAGACAATGGAACGCTGGGTTGATAGTCAGTGTTGCATATTGCCCAAGCGGAGCTGGCCAGGAGTGCTGATTCATGGGAGCTTTTATTGATTTCCTATTGCTGCGCCTATGGCGGTGCTGTAGTATGACTGAGACTGCTATAGAGCCACTCTCCAGGAGACCAGGGCCAACGGAGAGGCTAAAGCACTCCGGTCACACTGCCTGACCATAGTTTATAAGACAAAGAGCCATACTAAAGAAAAGGTTGCTGGTAAGGTTGAAAGGGACCGTATCAGCAGTACGGGTCTGGTAAGAGAATGGAAGTGTGTGCGTGTGTTTCTTATATATATGCATACACTGTAGCTCATCTGGCTTATCCCAAGGTCATGCGGGAAAGTGTGTCAGAGGGAGTGAAGGAAGATCAGCGAGAGAATCTGTGAGCTCTGCTGCATTAGTGCTAGTGGAGGGAGCCGCTGGTCCCAGGATGATTCTGCTGATAGGGGCTGTGGGCTGATTGCTGCAGTGCTAGTTTCAGTTTTTTAGGCTCGA
Source organism: Macroramphosus scolopax (assembly GCA_901007825.1). Taxonomy (NCBI): domain Eukaryota; kingdom Metazoa; phylum Chordata; class Actinopteri; order Syngnathiformes; family Centriscidae; genus Macroramphosus; species Macroramphosus scolopax. The sequence continues at coordinate 9,264 of CAAKHC010015708.1, read as the reverse complement.
AGACTGAAGCTAATTTCTCACGGCGCCATTCCTCTGGCCTGAACCTTCTTGGCACCGTTGAAAGGGGAAACAATCCCAAATGTGCTGCGTCTGCGGCGACTTGTTTGGCTGCGGAACAGATAAAATCCGCAACTTTCTGCAGCTGACATGCACTCAGCTATGACTCTCACGTGTTGCCGCCACCGCGCCGCTAAGATGGTTTTAATCTGACGTGTCACGTCAAAATCAGTGTCACACTGATAAAACCATTCTCGTAATGATTTTTGTGAAACAGCTTCCCTGGGGGAACCTCCCTCCGGACAAATGATACCAGAGGTAAAGCTCATTCTACAGGGGACCACGGATATCTAAGTACACATGAACGTATTGATTCATGCTCATGTAGATGTCAGTCAGCGCTTCTCAGAGGGAGCGTTGCTGTACAAAGAGCTGACTAAAAGCCTGACGGTATCTCGTGGTGAACAGACGGTGTCAAGATACAACTGGTTTGAAAAGGGAATATGAGGTCAAGTGTTCTTCCAAACCTATGGATGCTTTATGAATATCAATATAAGCATGTCTGTGGTGTATGAGGGTAAAGCACTGGATCACTGGAAGCACGGTGAGGTTACGTTTTACACTGCAAAGCCAACATAAACTGGAAAATATTTTGCATTGGCCTGTTAGGATAATATTTTGCTCTAATTGAACACACATTCTTCAATATGACTCACGAGCACGCGGGCTCGGGTCCAGTCACCACCTTGCTACATCCTTTCTTCCCCCCAACTTTTGTTTCGGATAATTGCAAACAGACAAAGTTACTTTTTTCTGAAAAGTATAACGCAGGACGGAAAAACAAGAGCTATCTGGGTCACATCGATGTACATATCTTGCGTGTTATCCTAAAAGAAGTGTTTTTGGACTAGATTTTGAAAATGAAAGCAGCTGAATAACATCCCTGCAGACACACACGTGGCAGTGACTGCTGTCGGATGACTGTTCGCAGACTCGTGTTTGAATACACGAGCTGGAAAAAAAACACACATATTGAACTGTGGCGTGTGTGTGTGTGTGTGTGTGTGTGTGGGCAGACTGCAACAGGAGATGTTAGGGGGATATTATACGCTTGCCAGGTGGGCAGTGGGCTGGAGAGTGTGTGTGTGTGTGTGTGTGTGTGTGTGTGTGTGTGTGATGCGGCGGCTTGAGACTGCTGAGACCAAACACACAGATACAAAAACAGTCTTCAGTCATCTGTCGGCTGTCTGCTGAGCATTCAGCAGCACAACAGACTCCACAGCGTATTGCCAGCAGCCATGTTCAAGCTTGATAGCCATCCCCTGTTGTTCTCCTCCCTCCTGGCACTTTCTTTCACCTTAAGGACGTCACTGAGAGATCGCGTTCATCACTTAACATCCTTGGAAATCTACTCACTTACTATCTGTAATGTTTGGCTTTAAACAGATGTGGACCTATTAGAGGTGAGTTTTAAGTACAAGAGGTGGAAGGGAGGGCGTCCAGATGGAGGAGAGGAGAGGAGAGGAGAGGAGAGGAGAGGAGAGGAGAGGAGAGGAGAGGCGATGCTTCACCTGATGTTGGGCCTCCTCCAGGTTCCCACTGGCCCACAGAGAAAGCCCCAGACGATGGCGGATCTTCGCCTCTTCCTCACGCCGCGCCAGCTGCTCTGCGAGCCGCAGGCCTGTCAGAAAGGGAGGAAACGGGAGCAGATGAGAGACGGAGAGGAGGGAGAGTGTAAAAATTATTCAGAGCAGGCAGACTCTTAGGTATCTTTCAGAGTAACAGATGTAAGCATAGCATGGTACTGATGTTCTGACAGTGAACAGGTTTGGATATTTGGCCTCGGTTGTAAGATACTGCTCACACTGTCATCGCAGGAGGTTGTACGGACTGCATAGTAATCAATGCTAAGGATGGACTGGCTGAGCAAACACAAACACACACCTGCTTGCATAAAAGAAGCCACACACTCATGGACGCCTACAAATATTTGCAAAACACTGATGCACTAACAATAGACTGAATGCAAACTCACACTTTGAGAGCGGCCAATGGAGGTTTGAATGTGCATGTTATGTGAGTGTTTACTCGGTGTGTATGTTCAGAAAGTGTGCCTGTACCAGATCACTGAGTGAGCGTGCAGTTAGTTCTTCACTTCAAATCCCTCAAGCACTGAGGTGCATGTCACATCTTTGCATGTGTCCTCAGCCTGCCTGCAGAGTACTTGGTTCTGCCCAATTACTGAGATGAAAACGCCACTCCACAGAGGACAATGATGATATGTGGCCAGCTGCCGGGGCCACATATCACCCACAAGGTGCTAAATGCTCAGCAAGCAGGCAGTAGTTTGCAAAAAGGCTATTGCTCTTGCAGGGTCTCACTTAACACAGGCAAGTCTATTCTCTCCGCTTGCTCGTGTGATGGAGGGGTCTGAACATGCTTTTGGTCAAAGAGGGGAGAAAATGGGCCAAGCCACCCTCGTACTCGTCTGTTTTTCTGCACATTCCTGGAAAACAGTCTGTGGCTGGACCAGATAAGCCAAGAACAGAGTGTGACCCGAAACAGCCAGCCTATTCCGCAAGACCCAGCACACCACGCAACCGTAGACTTCATGGCTCCTTCATGGCCACGCTCGCCGGCAGCCTTTGATGCCTGCCACAGTATCCCCCTTTTGCCTTATCTTTCTGACACACCCTCCCTCTGTGTGCACGCCTGCCCTCTTCCCCCATTGCATCTGCTGTGCTCCTCTCTCTTTCTACCTCCCATATTCGTTTCCTCATCTCTGCGCCTGTGTCTCTGGCCCTCCCCTGCTCTCTCTCTACCTGTTTCATCTTGACTGTGGTGGCAGTGCTTGCAGGGACTCGGCACTGCTTAGGGCTCATTAGGCACCGGAGCAAGAGAAAGGAAACAGATCTAAATTATCCTTTTCATTCACTGACAGCCTCACTTCTCACTCATCTCTACTGCGGCTCTGAGCCTTTCATCTGCACACACGCACACACACACACCTACACAACCCCTCTCTGTTTTTGAGCTGCTCTTTGATAGTTCTTTATGATCAAGCCGGGACGTCAACCAACTCTATGTTTTCTTTATTCTCTAGTTGACAGTGAAATAATACATGTGAATTACGACTCCTACCGATCTCTGACTTCCCCCTCTGCCCGCCTGACATCTTCTTTCTTCCTCTCCATCCCTCGTTCCCTTCCTAACTCTCTCATTCCCTCTGTTCTCTGTATCATTCAGTGTCTGTCACTGTCACGGCGTGCGTGCCTTTGGTGCTCCCCACAGGCACAGTCACGTAGCAGTGGCTGACATGAGGATGTGGCCGTGGCTGGCTGCACGCTGAGGAGCAACGAGTGAACACTTTAAGGGCTGTTCGACAGCTGGGTGAGGGAATCTCGGCAGCCTCAGAGGCCCACGCACCTCCGCTTTCAGACACACACGCCTTACGTGCAGACACTACATACACTTGGATCGCAAAAAAAAAGCCACCGAATAGCAGCCGCTGCAGCCACCAGTGAGAACACCCGGGCACATAAGCACTCAAACACATGACAACACAGCACCCTTTGATCATGACCACACATGGAAAAGCCAGTAACATACAGTCAGAATATCATAGACGACTTTTTAGGGATAACAACCCTGGAGGTATTTTTTTATGACATAAATGCCCTCCTCCGCTATGATGTGAGCACAAAGTCTCCCTACTTTATGTCAGTAAGTCTTCCTCTGATCTCTGGCATACAGTCAGAATCCCGAGGAGCACAGGGCTTGTACATTGGATTGTATAATACTGACTGTTTCCATATGATCATAAAAGGTCCAGACGTTTATATGTAATGTTGCATAAAATCCATACAAATATTGAATTAAATATTTAAGCGACAATACAAAAACATGATCTTATACATGATCCATCTGACAAAGTACATCTACATTCATCAATATATGTAATATACATACTGTGGATAACTCACCTGTAATATCCTAGTTAACGTTTTAATTTTCAGGTATTATCATTCTATTATTTCTTGTTCTACAAACGAAGCGTGGAGAAGCGGTAACCCCTCCATTAGTCGCCACAATGACACCATTGATTTAATGACACTTGTGTTAATCGTTGCGGAGCCTATCTTGGTGGGAGAAAAATCAATTTTTTTTTTAGACTGAGAAATTGCTTCGCCGTGTCTTTTAATGTTAAATTGTGGGAGTTAACCTGAGGAGTTGTGGAGGCACTGAAGTGACAGAAATGATGTCTTCCTATCAGCAGGTAATTGGTGTCTCTCTTTGTCTTCCGCTGAAGCCTTTTCAATCACTATTACGGCTAAACACAGAGTGAACATGACACACACGGACGCACACATGCATGTAAATGCAAACACACTGGGGGGGGGGGGTCACATGTTGTCAACCGTCTCTGCACTAGTTCGGAGCTGCCTTTCTATCCCTCTTTCCAATTAATCCCTTTTCCGGGAAACAAAAACAAAAAAACAAAAACAAGCAGTGCAGCATGAAGACTAGAAAAAAAACGTAACTAGCAGTAAGATAGAAAGAAACAAAGGAAAAAAAAAAAAACTTGCCAACTTTTCGGTCTGGGTAGGTTGGCCAGAAATAATTGGCTGTCAAGTAAAGTGAAAGCACTGTTCTTTTTCACAGCCAGACCGAGGAGCAATACAAGGACAGTGCAGGGGACAACAGGAGGACAGGGTGGAGACGGAATGGCCTGTCGCCTTTGTTTCCATTAAAGCTCAACAAGCAGGCCGCCGCGCGGGTTTACCGCAGGCCTGGCTAATTCCAATAATGCTGATGGAGGACAGATAGAGGAGATGCATTCCTGTTACATTGCATTCACTCTCCTGCAGGGTGAAATGTGCAACTCTCCTCATACACAAGCTTCACCCATAACACAGCGGGTACGCCTTAACAGGAGGTCTGTCAATGGGTAGACTGGTGGTGGAGACATTTACCATGCATACATACTTTGTATTACATCTGCAGTGACAGAAAATTCCTGCACTGTCACTAACGTCATTAATTGTTGAAAGGCCAAGCTGAAGGTGTTTATTTCATTATAATCTGTGGGGGGGTGGGGGGGGGGGTGCAATGACATGTGAGAAGCAGGAGTCTGTCAGCCACCGTGTGAAAAGATCTATTGGCAGCTCACAGCAAAGAACCCTCTGAGGAAAGTAGATATAGAGGTGTGAAGAACAGCTCACAGTAAATAGGAAAAATGCCTTGGCATGAATCCTGATAGGTTTGCAAAGTCACAAACGCGGGTATACCTATACAGCAAAAGAAGACAACACAGACGCATAATACGCACACAGAATCCCCCCGTGCGCTTATAAGTCATAAGCACAAAGGCACAAACACACACACACACACATATGGACGCACAAATGCACACAGCCTAATAAAAATGTGGAAAAGGCTTAGCAACAAATAGACTCTGAATTTCATATTCATGAATTCACAAACTCTAAGCCTATCAGCTCAGGCAACAAAGGGAATCCACTTTCCTGTTCCCCCTGACTCACTCACCTTCCTGCAGGTACATGACAGCCTGTGAGTAGTTCTGCAGTGCGTGGTGTGTTCTTCCCAGACTGCCATAGGCCAGTGTCTTGGCAGCTAAGTCATTAGTCTGAGCCGCTACACTAAGGTGCTGTTCTTGGAACACAACGGCCCGCTCGTAGTTTCCGAGGGACTCGTACGTAAGGCCCAAGTTTCCGTAGGCGCGGGCCTGGCGCGCGGGGCTTCCCGTTTCCTCTGCGATCTCCAGGTCACTTTGGTGGCATCGCAGGGCCGTCTCGTACTCTCCCATAGCTTGGTATACAACACCCAGGCCACAGCTGGCGTCGCCCTCCAGTAGTCGGTCCTGGGTGTCACGTGCGATGGCCAGCTGACGCTCCAGACAAGAGATGGCCTGCTCGTAATTGCCCAACTGGCTATGCAGTGCGCCCAGTTCACCGTAGGCCTGAGCCTTGCCTCCACATTCCCCGAGCTCATGAGCCACAACCAGCCGCTTCTCGAAACACACCAGTGACTGCTGCAGGTTTCCCATGGCCCTGCAGGAAGAGACAGAAAACCGATGAGTGTCAAAGTGAAGCCGTTTAGATGGGACATACGCATGATTACCAACCATATTAAATAAATACAAAAACACAAATCTCTGCCTAAAATATTCAAAACAAACTGATTAAATACTTTATTTATATTATTAATATTTATCTATTCTGTCAATATTTAAACAGAACATAATTAGGGATGCAGATCGCCGGAACACTCTAATTTGCAAATCACCCCAGAATTTCTGTAAGACAAATTTCCAAGCCGTATTATGAAGGTTAAATAAAGGCCGTGTTTGAGGGGTAACACTGCTCACACCCGCTTATAAGAGACGGGTCATCCGTGGAAGGAGCCCTGCTCCCACATCTGTGTTTTCAGAGTGTCATTCACCATCATGAATCGGTTCTTACTGTCTTCAAAGACACTTTTTTTCTCATTCTCAGGCACATCAACAAATGCCGACGGCAGGTTCAAATGCAGCTTTAGAAGAATACAAGTTTTCAGCTTTATTAAAGTTGTGTGACAACTTATGCGCCTGAGCAAGAGCTGAAGAGACGAGCAGGGTTTCTGTGTGATGTCTTGTATTCCCTTCTGAACTCATCCATGGCTAATACTGCTGTGTGTGATTGCTATGATGCTGATGACGCACAGTAAGAGGAAAATCATTTCCCAAATGAGGATTTCAGCAAGCCTTTCGTGTTTTATTTTGCAGTGCAGACTCCTCGGATGCTATCAGCTCTGACGAATAATGGGGGAAATAGAAGGGAGAAGAGACATAAGATTTAAGAGGCCTGCTCGAAATAACTGCTTCCCCCCCGTTTCAGACGTCTATGTGCCAAAGCCTCTTTGCATACAGATAAGGCCAGGGCCACTAGGCTGCTGCTGAGGCAGCTAGCGCCGGTCTTACAGAAAAGCCTTGCTCACCAGCAAGGTGTCTCTGAACTATGGTGGTCCTTGATAGTGAAGCGAGGCGGAAAAAATAACATGCAAAGTAGGATTACTGCGATTATTAGAAATATCCAGCTAATACAATTATCCACTGCGGCAACAGCTGCAGGAAATTGATGCTTGTGCTCTTTACAAAAGCTGAAAAGTGTTTTCTTTCTTGCAAAGCCAAAGAGAGTCACTGACATATGATCCGCTTCATTCTGAGCAGACTCACCTGTGTCCGTTGCCGAGTCCTCTGTAGGCCTTCTCCTGGTCCTGCATACGGTTGAGGCTCTGGGCCACTGACAGATACTGGTCATAGTATTTGATGGCTTCCTCAAAGTCTCCCAGAGCCTCGTAACAGTCTCCCAGGTTTCCATAAGCCCGGCCCCTGTCCATTACTGCCTCATTGCCACTCAGCTGCTGTAAAGTGGCGAGCTGCTGCTCAAGGTAGCCGATAGCTTCCTCCATCAGCCCCTGATTCATTTTCGTGATGCCCATATTTCCATACACCTGGGCCTCTACAACGGGATCCTTCAGCCTCCGCCCCAGCTCCAACTGCTCTTCATAGCTCTTGAAGGCCATGGCGTACTTCCCCAGGGCCATGTAGACAGCGGCAAGGTGACCGTGGGCTTTGCACTCTCCCGACACATCACCGAGCTCTTGGTACACCTCCAGCTCCTGGGTGTGGTAGCCCAGGGCTTTGTCATATTTCTGCACAAGTCTGTAGGTGGCCCCAAGGGCAGCATAGGCACAGGCCTCCATCCTGCGCTCCTTCACCTGAAACCAGATAGAAGTTTATAGAATTAGCTTCAAAATGAGAAATAATATCCAACTTACTTGTTGATATAATATTATCAAAATATTTTGTATATTAGAAACTGTATATTTCTCTACCTGGTGCGCTAAGGCCAGTTGCTGCTCATAAAACTGAATGGCTCCGGCCACGTCCTTCTTACAGACAAATATGTCCCCCAGGTTCCCGAGAGCTCTGAAGCGAGCCTGTGAATTGTTCAGAGACTGGGCCAGTGACAGCAGGTATTTCTGACACTCCTCCGCCTTTGTGAAGTCTCCCAGGGCCTTAAACGCCAGACCCAGATTACAGTACGCCTTGGCTTGACTTAATTTGTCATGTAGGTCCTTGGCCAGAGCGAGGTCCTGCTCATAGTATTTGACTGCATCCTGGTAGTTGCCCAAGCAATAGTGGGCGTAGCCCAGATTGTGACACACTTTCCCCTCACTCTCCATGTCTTGGAGGTCCGGTGACAGGCGGAGGTACTGCTCGTAATACGGCACAGCCTGCGGGAATTCTCCACGAGAGCAGTGGAAGTTGCCGAGGTTGCCCAGAGCCCTCGCCTCGCTCTGGACATCTCTGAGCTCTCGAGCGATGTTGAGATGGTTCTGGTAATGCTGCAGAGCGCGGTCATGGGCTCCCAGGGCTTGGTAAGCCACGGCCAGATTGCCATGTGTGGAAGCTTGAGAGGCCCGGTCGTTGACCTCCATGGAGATCTGAAGCTCCTGGCGGTGGTAGCGTACAGCTTGGTCAAAGGCTCCCAGGGCATTGTAGGCATTACCCATGTTACCGTAGGCCCGGCCCTGCGCAGCATAGTCATTGAGCTCCTGGACTATGGCCAGGTGTGTTTTGTGGAGTTTCAGTGCAGTCTCATAGTCCCCCTTCATCTGGTGGATGATGCCTGTAAAGGACGGAGAGAACAGGAGGGGAATGAAGACCATTTCAGGGTAAAAAATGTAATTGAGTATAATTCAAGTGCCTCGTCAGCTCTTCATATACAAAACAAGTCATTTGGTTGTTAAAATATGCTCTGCGCCATCTGTTTCCCTGCTTACGCTACACACTCCCACACATTCATAGTCATTAAAATGTAGTGCAATCAAACTGAGTTATAATAACATCAAAATAGAATATTTTGCTTGAGTAAGCTGTCTGTGATGATTGTGCCTTAAAGGGATTTTACCAAAAATCAACAACTTTTCCACGGGGTTGGAAAACGTTCACGAGAGAGTGAGAAAGAAAAGACGGAGGACAGAAAAAAAAGTTGAGGAGAGTGTGAAGAGCTGATGGAAAGCTCAGCAAACAACTTCAGGAATAGGTAAGTGTGGAGAAACAATAAATAATGGAGAAGCCGGTACGTTGACGTATTATCTCTGATAAAATGTGATCCTCTGAAAAAGAATGGCTTTACCCCACAGCCAGGCAGCCATCTGGTGCACACACACACACACACGTATGCACACACACACACAGGC
>CAAKHC010015706.1:0-10059 GCA_901007825.1 Macroramphosus scolopax | reverse complement strand
GGTCTAAAAGGGTTAACAGTGAGACCATCAGCAGGATGAGAGCGACCTGCAGCATCCTTCAACTTCTTCTTGCGCACTGCTGTGACGCATCCCGGTAGATCAGCATCCATGAATACTGCAGCACGGACCGGATCAGACCGGATCCCCAATTAATCCCAACCAGATAGAGGAACTCTTCCTCCACTGTGGTCTTCCTCTGTGCTCGGACACCGACGCGCATCTGACTTCTGTTTTTGTTTTTTCGTTTGGAGAGAAGTTGGAACGTTTCCGGAAACAATGTGGATTTTATAGAATTAGTTGAATCTCCAATTAGTTCTGGATCAGACAGTTAACTCACTGGAGGAACTGTGAGACAACATCTCCTCTGTCAGTAAAAGTTCGGTCCGGTTTCCCCGCCTGCAGCTGCGGAGCTCCGGCTGCTGGAAGGAAGAAGAAATGTGTTTTTGTCTGTCGCTGACGCACTGAGACAGAAGCTGCTCCTGATCCACCAGCTCGGATGTGCATGTGGATGTAAGAGCCGCTGTTAGTTTGGGTTTCATCTCTCCACTCTCCGACCCGCCACCTCTGCCCACACGCGGGGCGCCCGGAGCCGGAGGAGCCGCGGAGCCGCCATGGGACGATCCAAACACTAATGTGATGGGTAAGACTGGAGACGTTTCTGTGGTTCCTGTGGTTGTCTGAGGGGGCAAAGTGGGTGGAACTGGGCGCCAGAACACGACGGATCTTTGGTTTGATCTTCGGATGAAATCAAACCCAGACGACTTCCAGCTGCAGGTTCAACTTCAGTCCTGCTGTGGATGAGTTGTTTTATTTAGGAATAAATAACTAAAACAGAAGTCAGCAAACATCCTTAACTAGTTTCTTCTGTATTCACTGAGTTTGGCTGAAGGTTTTACTGACAGAAGCTTCAGCAGCAGCAGCAGCAGCAGCAGCGGACCTTCACACGATCACCAATAATCAAGGAGGGATTCATTGATTCAATAATCAGTTTCAGCACGCAAAACAAGAAGGTAGTTTAAATATGAAGATGGTGTTAAACCGTGTGTGTGTGTGTGTGTGTGTGTGTGTGTGTGTGTGTGTGTGTGTGTGTGTGTGTGTGTGAACAATCAATAAATATGAAAATATGATCAAATATTAAATCTATATCTGACTTGCTCAATAAATAGTAACACGACACTAAAACAAACACCTGGACATTCCCAGTGATTAACGGTGTTGCTGCTCAGTGGTCCATCAGGTTCTGTAGGACCGCTGATGTTCTGTTGAAAGGTTCTGTAGTTGTTTTATATTTATGAACAGACAAGATCAGCCAGACTTTTATTTTGAAGGATGTGTGTTAGCGCTGACTAACAGGATGGAGGATGGAGTCCCTGGTTGAGGATCTAGACTCCCTCAGACCTCCGTTGTGTGTTGCTCAGTAAAGCAGAAACCTTCTGGACCGGGTCAGAACTAACAGTGAATGAACATCCTGTCCTCACATCCTGGATCCAAGTCACAACATGTTGCACACAAACGGGGGATCAGTTGTGATCGGCTGCGGTGAAGCTGGATGAGGTACGACGCCGACCTTTGAGTGTGTGTCTGTGTGATTAGTGTGACATGCTGGCCGGCTGCGTGGGTGTAAACGACTGTGTGGCGCCCAGAGCAGCTGACCTCAGGGGCAAGCGTTGCTATGGAAACCCGGGGCATTAGCTGTTGATGACTTGATCCTGAGGGTGCTGAGGAGAGCAGCGATGCTTCACCTCAGCAACGCTGAATACGAGCTGACAGACGGTGGACGAAATAATGTGAACACTTGACCACCGTCTTCAGTTTTATTCATTTGTTGACAAGTAAACTTTAAAGGAACGGTGCCATTTCAAGAAGGTTGACAGCTTGAGTGGACGAGTTTGGAAAACAGACTGGAACACGTCCCATTAACACTCCACGTTAACCTGCAGTCACTTCCCAGATGATGTGATAAGAACTGGAACACGTCCCATTAACAGAAGATCTTTCTAATGTCGCTGCCGTGTGGACTGAATGTTCTGCTCCACCTCACCACCATCGTACTCCCACCCTGTGCCGCTGCCTCACTGGTTCTTGTTCATTAATAACTTCCATCAGAGATCTGAGTGTTAGATGTTTTACAGTCGGTCCCGTGTGCTCCGAGTGAAGTGGAAGAACCCTTTAAGTGCTCTGCTCCTCTCACTTTGAATAACCTGCATGAAGACTAGAAATGGAGAAACTTGGTGTTGCTGTTCCTGAATCTGTCGCTGCTCGTCCACGTCTGAAGGTCTTTTAGTTCAAGTCGTTGTTATCAGAAACACCTGAGTTTGATATGTTGACGTCTGATTTCCTCCTTTGCTCTGGTCTTCATCACTGCGGCCACTTGACACCATCTTTCTCTGAGATGTAAACAGAGTTCGTTTTGGGAGGCTTGTCCGACTCTTCCTGCGTCTCGTCTCCAGAGTTGTCTGTCCTCGGGTCTTCTGCAGGCGGTAACAAGCTGCGTCAGCCGTGTGGCGATATGACATCATACCGTCGACCTTCACGGGAAGGACAGGAAACAATCTACAACCTCAACATGATGAATTCATTCTCCTCCTGCGACGCCCTCGTGAGGATGTTTGACGTCTCTCCAGAATCCTACAAGATAAACTCCTTAAATGACTTGTCAGAAGTCAAATGAAACGTCGGGGAACGTTTGTGTCACCTCAGGATTATTGTAATTCTCCGTCCTGTTTGCTGCTCACAGATCCTGAGGGGAGAGTGAATATTACCACGATGTTTCCATCTCGCTTCACTGGTTAAATGACACAGTGGAATAAGAAGAGGAGAACATGTGTCTTCCTCCTCGCCCTCGATTTAAAAAATATTCTAAAAAAAATCATGTTGCGCTGTTAGCAACATGCTAACCAGGCACTGGAGGGGGGGGGGGTTACATTAGCATCGCTTCTGTGAACGTCTTCTCACCTCCGTTGAACATCAACACAGTCAGAACCTCTAACAGATGTTGGAACAAATGTTTATTTCCACATCCGGCAGTGACGACGAGGTGATCCTTCATTTAGTCTCTGGACCAACTCCTGAAGGAAACATCTGGCTCATCCCAGCCCGTCACACACCGACCCGTCACGGCTCCCAGGAACCTGCAAAGTCCAGTGTTTGTTGGACCGGACCTGAAAGCTGCCGCTCACACCGACGCCCACGGTGGTTTGTTATCTGTTATCTGGTGTGGAGGGACGAGCATGTCCACTGGTCCCGGCGAGAATCCAGAGATTCCTGGTTCTTTGGTGCCCGGGCCCCGAATCTGAATAGTCATGGTCGTAGGCGGCAGCCTGACAGGCGAGGTTCAGGGTGGAGGATCCAGTGATCAACACCGACGTCCGTGTGGTCGTTACTGCCCGCGGTCAGACAGGAAGTTGGATCTCAACTCAGCCAAAGAAACCAGGTGAAACATCACAGCTGCACAGACGTTATTCCTCTTCTAACCGCCTCCTTTGTCTTTTCCCCTCTTCCTTCCTTCCTTCCTTCCTTCCATCATGTCTCGTGTTTCTTCTTATCCCTCGCTTCTCTTTCACCCTCGTCTCTCTCCTTCATCTCGTCCCACATCCCTACTTCCCTCCTCCTCCTCCTCTGCAGGCTGTTGATGGAGAGGATTTCGAATGTCAGCCGGGACCGTGGTCATCGCAGGTGGAATTCTGGCTGCAGTCATCTTACTGACCATCGTCGCCGTACTGTGTTTATGTAGGTTGCAGGTACGTAAACCAGGAAGTGATGTTACCTCTAGCGGCCTCTAGTGGCTGCAGCCGCCTGGCAGCTGTAAACAGCGTTGAGGTACGAGAAGTAGAATCATTTCCTTCTATCTTGTTCAGTCCCCCCCCCCAATGAATGCAGCTTCTTTTATACAGTCTATGTGTCCGTGGGACGCTACAACAAGCTAACCGTCAGTGTTTGGTCCCTCCAGTATTACTGCTGTAAGAGGGAGGAGTCTGAGAAGGGGGAAGAGGAGGAACCAGAGCTCTCCACCATGTCGCCATGCCGCCCCCTGGCTCTGTCTGCTCCGCCGACCCCCCCGACGCCGGAGCACTACAGCGACGAGCCCGAGGCCTACCCGCCGACCTTCCTCACCGAGGCCAACGGGCCCGCCAGCTTCTCCCCGACGCCCCCCCCTCGTCGGTGCCAGCGCTCGCACGCCTTCTGCCCGTCCTGCGCCCGCTGCTCGCTGCCGTTCTACCTGCAGCACCCGGAGAGGCTCTGCAACGGCGGCCGCAGGATCAGCTACAGGACTGTGCAGCAGCAGGACCTGGAGATGCCCATGGACCTGGCCAGCTTCTACCACAAGCTCAACCTCATCCGTTCCGTCACCATGAGGGAGGTGGTCACCCACAGCGTCAGCACCGACGTGTAGGGCCGGCCGGGTGGAGGCGGCGCCGCCCTGCTGGCGGAGGAGAGACTGACCTCCACAAACTGCTTGACACGAAATGAACTGTAACTGTGCTGCGGGGGGGCCACGTTCACACATTCAGATACACTGAGGGCTTTAGGATGATGTCACACACACCTGGACGGCCATGTTGGAGGTCCACGGCAGGACCTGCTGACAGCTAAACCTGGACATTAGTCAGCTCTGACGTACAGCTGAGCGTGCGACTCGTTCATGTGTCGTTGGAACGTCACGTTGGGTCGAAACGTTTCGTCCTGTTGGACTCGTTTGTTCTGAAAGTAGCAGCGAGAAAAACCACAGATGATGATACATCAACATCACCATGGCAACAAACAGGAAGTCACCTGCTGCTCCTCACTCAAGTCGAGATGAAGGATTCTTCTGTTCCTCAGTGGATCTGACAGACTTTGTTTCTGACACTTGAACGCAGCACGCATGGCGTCAGGGACCCGTCCCAGATCAGCTGTTGGACCGGTCCCAGATCAGCTGTTGGACCGGTCCCAGATCAGCTGTTGGACCAGTGGGACTTCAGCCCCGATCACGACTCCACCGCAGCGGGCGGACTGAAGTGGACCTGCTCGTCCACGTATCATATACAGTCCACGGTTGGAGCCGGACGGACGGACAAAGTGGGTTTTGATGACGAAGAGAAAACTCTCGTCAGCCTGACTCGTTATCGAAACAGAAGTTTCCTTCATCAGCAGCTTCGGTTCCGACCGCTCACACCAACACTGAGACACTTCTCTGTTTACTTAGTTTCTATTTGAGGTCCGTTATTGGAGGTTCTCTGTTCCAGTAGACCGACTATATGAAACCCTCCAGGTAGATGTTAGCGTAGCAGCGGTTCCTACCTGCTTCATGTCGTCGTCCTCCTCCTCCTCCTCCTCCTCCTCCTCCTCCTCCTCTATAGTCTCTCCTGTGTTCAGGTGTCAACCTGCTCAGGTGTTTCCACTTCCTGTCGTTAACAACACTTCCTGTCTGCAGGCGTCGCCTCCTGTTTAACATTCATCTTCATCTTCATCTTCAAATCAACACTTCAATGAAAATGTTTCATTGTTTGAGAGGAAATCAAACGACTTCCAAAGATTATTAAGTGATGACGTCATCGATCTGAAACATCAACTTCTTTCTTCAGTTTGCTTCATCGACACAAATATTGTTTTTGTTTCATCACAAACTGTTAATTTTATTGGAATAAATTAGATCTGTGAACAAAAATTAGAACCTTTTTTTTTACTATTTTTGTTGCAACAGGTTTCTATTCTGTACATGTGGTGTTATTATCTGGTTCAGCTGAAGATCAGGAGATGAACCCTGTTTAGGTTCCATGTAAAGAACTCTGAGCTCACGTAGTGTTCACTGGTGTTTCCTTTGTGTATCTGATCATAACTCTGTCAGTCTGTGTGTGTGTGTGTGTGTGTGTGTGTGTGTGTCTGTCTGTGTGAGACACGACACAGAAAAGTTGTATTTTAAAGGGCTTTTCTGAAGCGTTCCGTGTTTCCTGTCAGAGATTCTTCTTGTTTGTGGATCCTGCAGACGTTCAAGAAAACAACTGAATCACTGAAAGCGTTTTATGATGTAGTTCTAGTGTCTCTCACATCAGTAGGGGGGGGGGCCTCTTGTTGATTTCATGTACCTGAATTATTCGAACCTTAAGTACATCAAATGTTTAGAACTGTCAAGTGTCAAAGTGTTTTTATTTACGAGCTTTAATGTGGAAGATTCTCGGAGGCAAACACGTCGATCTGATCTGTGATTGGATGAAACACACGTCAGGACCGTCGGGAGCTCAGTTTATTATCAACAGTACACAATCTCCATACTTACGTTTTGTACAAAGAGGTATCAGGTATATAAAAGCACAGTACACGAAGTTAAACAGAGACATACATGTACACGTCGGAATACGTTTCAGCCATAATTCAAGTGTCAGGAATCTTCTCCGTCTGTTTTGTCTTCCTCCTCCTCCTCCTCCTCCTCCTCCTCCTCCTCCTCCTCCTCCGCCTCACTGGCGTCGGTTGACCCGATGAATAACCATCGTCTGGCATCGGGAGCGTCACGATACATGGAAATGTGCTACGACTAATAAATATGCTTCTGGACCCCGCGGGCGAGCCGGCACGGCGCCAGCGGCCGGAGGTGGAGAGGAGCCGGGACGTCCCGTCGGCCCCGCCGGGCGCCGGACCGGAACATGGTTAAATAATAGGATCTGTCTTAAATATTCCCGTCATGCAGTTTATCCTGTGGAGAAATAATTTAATCGATCTTTTCACTGCGAGCTGCTGACTGACGATGGAAGTCTGGACGAGCGTCGTTCACTCCACCTGCTCACGTCGCACCGCAGGAGTGACGCCAATAACACTTCAACTCCAGCAGCCCCGGTGTCACGCAGTCTCTAATCATTGCCACGTCGTTGTATGTCGACGGTTACCACGGTGACCTGCCCTCCAATCGTCAGGGAGACTTCGAGGACGTGAAAAGATGGAAGAAGGTGTAACGCTGAGGACGTGATACGGGACACGGCGGGAGGAAATATAAACAGTGTGGCTTGAGTTAGTCTCGTTGTCACGGTTACAATAATAAACAGGTAGTTACAGTTACGGGACGATCAGATCTGCACTCATGTCTGGAAACGGGAACCTTGGAGTTGGAACTGAACATGGACCCCCCAACATAGACTGTATATAGAGATGGACGCCGTGACAGGAAGGAGGTGAAGATGTTTGTTATCCGTCCTTGTATACAGTCCATGATGCTCCATCCATCAGCAGGTTCTCCTCAATAACCTGAACCGTTCCAACCAGGTGAATAAATGATGATGACGACGAGGAAGATTTATTCTCTATGTCAGAGATGTGAAGAGGGAGAAGTGATGAGCTGTTTTAGTTTTACAAATCATCTCATCTGAATAAAACCTCCAGTGATCTGATGAAGCATCACTTCAGTGTCGGGAGGTCTCGGGGTCAAAGGTCGCTGCAGGTGATTATTTGGAGGGAGAATCTGCTGATTCACACAGCTGAACTTTAACATGTCACGTATGTTCAGTCTCAGACAGGAAGGGACTGATACATTATTCCAAATAAACAAATTACAAATAAAAACAAGTGTGAGGTTGATTGTTCGAGTGAATGATTGTTTGTGTTTATAGAAGAAACTAAATGTTTCTGTGTGACATCGGTCGAATTAGAATCAAAGATCCTTCTGACTTATAAAACAGAGAAATAAATGCCGGTTGAGGACTTTTGTTTTACTTTGAATGTTTGAATTCGTCTGTCAGCGTCCTCGTGATTCACAGTAACTGCGGTACCAGCACCCTCGTGTTCCTCATGCTGGAGTCGGGGGGCCGTCGTCCCGGACTAGGAGGACGGCGGCCGCACGCCGCGGCAGGAGTGGCAGCAGGCCTTGCTGTAGTACCAGTGGCTGCACAGGTTGACCTTCAGCGCCAGCAGGCAGTTGGTGGAGGGACGATCCTGACAGCTCTCATCTAGGACGACAGAGGCACTGCATGAGGTACAGAAACATGTTGTCATGTTGGATCTGTGACTGAACCCGGCGTCCACCGGGGGGCGTCCACCGGGGGGCGTCCACCGGGGGGCGTCCACCGTCCACCAGGGGGCGTCCACCGGGGGCGTCCACCGGGGGGCGTCCACCGGGGGGCGTCCACCGGGGGGCGTCCACCAGGGGGCGTCCACCAGGGGGCGTCCACCGGGGGGCGTCCACCGGGGGGCGTCCACCAGGGGGCGTCCACCAGGGGGGCGTCCACCAGGGGGCGTCCACCGGGGGGCGTCCACCAGGGGGCGTCCACCGGGGGGCGTCCACCAGGGGGGCGTCCACCAGGGGGGCGTCCACCAGGGGGCGCCCTGCAGCGTTACCTGGCGGCTCCGTGGGGCACGGCTGCAGAGTGCACGTCTGTTTGGCCACCGGTTTGGTCAGAGGGTCGCAGCCCCGGACCAGCTCCCGGTCCTGGTAACACTTCACGTCCCTCATCCGCACACCGACGCCGCACGTCTTCGTGCACTGAGGACACGCAGGGGCAGAGACACCACCGACCATCAGACCGATTTATTTACACCTTATTTGACTACATAAAATAATAAAGACATAAAGTGAAGAGAGGAAAAAAACAAGATGAGGAAAGAATCTGAATTAAAATCTATATTCATCACTGATGCATTCTGGGCCGTCACTAATGTTGATCCCTTGTTGTTTGACGTGTAAACAGATAAACATCTTACTGTCCAATAATAAATCTGAGCATCCCTAATGTTCATTGATGGAGACGAGGATGTGAGAAGAAGTCGGTCCCTGATTCTGCTCTGAGGTCCAGATGTAACATCAACAGACACCAAGTTCACGACGAGCTGGTGAAAGTGTCCCTGTGAGTTTAAACCAAATCGGTTCCAGTGACGGTGAAGCTCCGTCCCAGATGGTCCAGCGGGTGGATTCCTGGGTTCGACTCCCGGTGTGGGAACTACTGACCCCGACTAGTAGAGGATCATCGTATCTTCTCAGTGGATGTTAAACCTTATATGTCAGGTATGAAGGCGGCCTCACCTCGGACCAGGGTGTCGTGTACCATTTGAAGCACGGCCTCTCGAAGCATGTGGTTTCGTCGTCGGGTTTCTCACTCCGTCCGCACGCCTCCTCATCAAAGATCTGGAACTTTCCGCCGCTGATCCCGACACACTGGACGAGCCTCCTCTTCACCCCGCGGCCGCAGGTGGTGTTGCACTGCAGACGGGAACAGACAGAAGCAGTTCATCTAGTCAGATCTCATCATGGATCCGTACTGTGTTCCAGGTGCAGTAGTAGCTGCGTCACCCTGTCCCAGTCCTGACTCAGCCAGTGGGGGGCGCAGTCCCTCTCCCCACAGGGGTGCATGGCCAGCGGCTTCTCCTCCACAGAACACTGGTTCTCAGGAACCACGCGGCCCTCCGGAGCCTTACAGTACACGTGACGCACCATCTTCCCCTGGCCACAGGACCCCGAGCACTGCAACACCAGAGGTCAGAGGTCAGAGACGGACGGGCGTGTTTCATCCCCTCATTACCGCTGTCTTCAAATTAACACACACCAGCGGTCATGTGAGGTCATCTCACATCCGATAAGATGAAAATAAATAACACACAGTCAAATAAATTCAAAGAAACGGATGAAAACACTGGAACACTTTACTGCAGCCACACCTGACGATGACTGCGGTCGCCATGGTGATCAGCAACACGACAAGTAAAGATTCAAACGATCTATCTGGTGTTCATCGGTGTCGTGACTGAGGTCATCTAATGTCACCTGATTGATCACCTGACAGGACACACACACTGTTAGTGAGGACACACACACTGTTAGTGAGGACACACACACTGTTAGTGAGGACACACACACTGTTAGTGAGGACACACTCACAGGCCCCCACTCAGACACCGTCCAGTGGCGCTCGCAGGGCGGACCAGTGCAGTTCTTCACATTCGGAGGCTTCGTCATCAGGTCACACGGTCGGATCTGGTCGGAGCAGCGGACGTTACGGGTCACCTGAGCACGGCGGCCACATTTAGCAGGACACTGGAGGGAGGAGACACGCAGACACACTGGTCACTACATCACCTCGGAATTCATTCAGAGACTAACAG
>CAAKHC010015704.1:14542-26881 GCA_901007825.1 Macroramphosus scolopax | reverse complement strand
GGCAGGAGTGATTCCATAGAAGAGGAGGAGGAGGAGGAGGAGTAATAGGAGTGTTTCACGCTTCTTTAACAATGTGCAGTATGTCAAGACCTTCCCTCACTGAGTCAAAGGGGGGGTTATTCCTACCATGAACCGGGGCGAACCGGCTGGGTTTCTGCCTCAGTCGTCAGCCATGATTGCCCACAATCCCCAGGTGCATTATGTTGCTGCTGCTTGCAGGGGCAGAGAGACCTCCAGGATCATACACAGACTGGGATATACTGGGTATCATGGGAGCTAGATACTACATGCATGAATACATGCAAGCAGATCCGACCCCACTGTGGGTTTGTTTACACATTATCAAAGCTCCTAAGTCATGATCATCTATTTGCCTCCTGTGGGGAATCATATAAAACATCCACCCTGCATCACAGGACGTCAACGTGGATGGATATTTTCTACATTACTTGTAGGAGCGGCCACAAATGGACAATAAACATCTCCTCAATAGAGTTTAACAGCAGGGAACGTTCACCAATGTGCATCATTCAAAGGGAATGTCAGGTTTTAGTGTCTTTAGAATCACAGAGCAAAAAGGCTTCTTTTAAAATCCGCCACTTTGTACTGACAGTCAACAATCATACAGGGAGGGATCCTCCGTGGGGGAGCGGAGCTGTCAGCTCCTCGTAAGTATCGTACAATGTGATGCACACAGTGTTCCTTTTTATTTCTGTGTCATGCACATTAGCATGCGTGCCCACGTGGGTTCACGACTGAGCCGTCAAGTGTTCGGTGGGGGTGAAACCAGACTTGTCGGGAACCGCCATGAATTATTATACAGAACTCAACATTTTGAACAAATCGCTTCTGCTACGTCTGCTTCTGCTTCACAGGAAAAACTGCAGAAACAGGCTTCGTTCACTGAGCCTGGGAGGCTTATATAATAACAAGAAGACCAGCTGATAAATGAACACTAACATACTCACACACAGTTAGGCTGATCTCAGCACTTAAAGTTAGAAACCAAGTAGCAAGCAGCTGGCGACAATTTCAATCCAATGACTAATAAAACAAATACATCCATTTAAATTTGCCATTAAGTTACATCAGACTGCAGCGTTCCATTAGTCGGCGCTCTGTTAAGTCCCTGAGTAAAGTACAATATTATATATAAAATCATTCTGCAGGCGTCCAGTGGGAACACGGCCGTATTCCCAAACACATTTTTTTTCATCTTTGTTGCAATATCTGTTATATAATGTTTAACTTTACCCTGAATTTATGCAACTTTGTGTGAGGCTTCTGGTGGTCGTCGGTGTTACCAACTTCAGTCGGTGTTGCGGCATCCACCAAGTATCCACCTCACCATCACCACTAGCGACTACAGTCGTTTTGTTTTTTTAAAGTTCATTAATAATTGTATTTATTATCAATCTAATTTTACGTTATCAATTAGTTGTTGGAAAAAAGTGTACATTTATTTTTTGTGCAGAGGCACCGAGCTGCAGCAGCACCTCAGTGGAGATTCTCCGCCATCATATTACTTGTGTTATTATGAGTTTGATCTATTTAGTAAGAGATTGTTCGTGTTATTTTAACTATAAAATAGATTCAATATAAACCAAACTTCTAAAGATTTGTTCGGGATAAGTGAGGATCAAATTTAAGATTCCACAGCTGTTTAATAAGCTTTACTTTTCTTGTAAAAGTACCGTGAATAAAAAAATACAGCGGCTGACACGTTTATTAATCGACGAGAAAATATAATCCTGCTTGTCATTGATTAATAATGCCCACTTTCACAATGTTTATTCCACGCTTGCAGGATTGCACTGGATGAATTCCTACTCCGGTCGCAGCCGTAGTGCTTCTGGTTTTATTCCTTAATTCTATTACGTATACATTTTTTCCTTAATCACCATCTTAGTGCCGGAACATGTCTTGCTTAAATAGATGATGATATCTCGCTCCGTGAGGGACTTTATAATTAAAGTAAATGTCCTTGACTGCAAGGTAAATTTGATCCGTGGAGCTGCGCCGTATCAAACCAGCTCGCTGAACGTACGAAGGTGATGCTGACGGTTGTGTCGTCGTCGTCGCTTCGGAGTGAATGTGCTCTCCGTCTCTAGCTGCAGCTCCTGCTGTCATCTCACCTCTTTTGATTGTGAATGAAAGCATGCATTAACCCTTTTATCCTAACGACTTGAAGTGGCAGCTCTACCCAGCTGAGACAGTTTACCCTGTTTGCTTTGTTCCTGTTTCTTTTCAGGTTGGTGTTACTTTGCTGAAGTGACAGGAAAGGTACCCGAGTCGGTGGTGAAGAGAACGCTAAGACTCCTCTCAGACAGCATCCTCGGACAGCAAGATGGCCAAACAGGTGGGGACAGCCTGCTAACCGGTGGTGGTGTAAACTGAAGCCGCAATTACAGGAATTTAATAACTTTGAATTACTATCGCTTTAATTCTGGAGTTGGACTTGGTTTTTAAATTCCCACTCTGAACTTTAAGCATATTAATATTCAAATTGCCTCCTGTGGGCCTTGTAGAGGATGAAGATGACACTTTCTGGATTCATTGCTCTACAGTATTTCTCTGTATTGCATCAGTTCTACTGATCTGAAGTGTCACGTCTTTGTTGAGAAGAATGTGGAGACTCAGATCTCAGATAAATACTGATCTATACTAATAACTGATGTTGATTTCTGTTTAGTCTCGTATATCAGTGATTATCTTTCTAATTAAGAGTCAGTGCAGGTTCGATGTTCTGTATATTCCTACAGATTGAATGCACTACTTAAAATCCAATATCCATTAAGCATCATTGCTGATTGTGTATCATCGACTTTCATAAACAATGTTTGCCCAGGAATAATAATGTATTGTGAACCTGCGTATTCAAAGAACTTCATTGTTACAGCACAGTGTTGATACCAGCATATTGTTACTGCTGCATTTATTCTCTCAGGTGCGGACGGATGAACTTTGACCGGCTTGTTTTTCGTATGTTTATATAAAGGAACAGAATTCCAAGCATCTCGACGAACACAGAGAAAGCGATGACATGTCGGAGAAGACGTCACCAAACAAGAATCTCAAATCTCCCCAGAAAGGCTCCAAGCGACTCAAAACTTCCTCCTACAAGGTGGCACTGCTGGATTCATCAGATTTCAAAGGAGAAATCGAGGTACGCACAGTGGAAAAGCAACGGGACACAAATTAACCCGAACATTTTTTTTTTTGAACAACACGATTCCTTCCTTTGTTCTTACGTTCCTCTGTGGGCAGTTGTGCGTTGTGTAACGCTGCACGGAGCAGATAAAACAAAGGCAAAGAGAATGAAAGAGTGGCTGACATGCTGAGAGCTCACCAGGGAGGCCAGACTCAAAGCAACGCTACATTTTCTTTAATACACACAATAAAACATAAATAAAACATACAATATGTAAGTCTTTATTACTCGACATGAGATGTCTCGTGTCTATTTTTAAGCAGTTTGAAATAGGACATTTCCCACTGGCTGTGATGAGAAACGGATGACATGCAGAGACTGATGTAGGATGAAGGCTTGAGATGCATGCACAGAGAAAGGAGCTTAAATGATTTGCAGGAGGATACGTCTATCATTTCCTTATAAAAATCAAAAGTGGTTTTGACTATAAAGAGGAATTGTTAGCAGCAAAAACTATGCATGCATCTTCCAGAGTAGCAGCATGTGTCAAAGAAACTGCTGCATTTTGGGGAAGATCTGTTCAACATGTAAAAAAAGGTGTGAGTGCCTGTATACAGGATTGATCTTGTTAACTGATCTTGATGTGTAAACCCCCGCAGGGCCCCTTTAACTCTGAATCAATGAGCGGTTTGACACGCTGTGTCTTATTAAAAAAGGGAAAAGGGGGTTGAATCATTTTCATCTTCCCCCCCAAGACAGTTGATTGTTAGATGATTGTTCTGGTATCAATACTGAAAGTCCGATTGGCCAACAATCACCTCGATTGATCACAGGATGTTTGTCGTCAGCACAGGCAGATAACAGCTGTCACTTGCAGCCGAGGAGAAATAATAAGAGCAATATTAGTATAAGTCAGCCTTTGGGACACTTATGCACAATTCCATGACACTGGTATGTTCATCGGTGCTGCTGGGGGGGTCGTGTGCTCTGTCGCGAGGTAAGAATATCAGGAATGCTATGCCTGCTCCAGCTTATGTCTCAAACACTGTGAAAACATTCAGAAATACCTTTGGGCCTCTTCCACAGCCAAACAATAGTTTGCATTATGGTCATGAAAGCTTTTGTGTCGTAGGTGCCCACCCTGAATATCTGCCTGCCAGTCATCACCAGAGAAGGACAGGCAATGAAGCCTCTTGTCAGCCTGTTTTTCTTTTACATTCTCGTTTGGTGAGAGCCTCATAACCTCCAGGTCATGGACAGGCTTGCTCTTGCTTCCACTCTATAAAGGCTGTGGTGAAACTTCCTCCCTCCCATGTCCGAACCTCCCTCATGCTGCAGAAGCTGGTAATAACAGAGTTGCGATAAGGCAGGCCACACTTAGAGCGCTCTACCTGGAGGAGGTGCCACATTCAGCGGATAATTAAGTCTAGTCTAGTAGATGCATGGTTCAGGCCTCAAGTACTAGCTATGATATATTAAAAAAAAAGCAGAAAGTGGATCAGCATCTGTTTCCCTGGCAACTGCATGCTCCATCTTCCTGTCACCTCACAAAGTGGGCTTATATATGTGAGTGTCAATGTTGCCCAAACCAACATTTAACATTTCCTTTTGTTGTATTAAATAGTGACATATGAGCCCATGCAGGAAAACATGACATTGTTACCTTGAACTCCCCAAACATCTTATATTATAAATAAGGAAAATGGGTTCCGGTGAATATACCATGACTCTAAAGATGACAGTGTGCCTGAATATCAGCCAACATTGGCTATACTGTACATCTGATTTAGGATGATTCGCTGTGAGCTGTGAAGGAACTAAATTGTATGATATGCATCCTGATGTTAACCCTCCCTTGAACAGGAAGGGGAAGGGGGGAAGAAAATACTCACCAGCGATTCACAGCGAAGTTATTAAAGCACACTGATTGTACTACAACACCAAACGGATGTTAAAGCAAGCACAGCTGTCTGATGGGGCCGGATATTAAACGTTCCCGTTTCATTTGAGCTACCGATGACACGGTTATGCACTTACGGTGCTTAATAATAAAATTGAGAATCTTTCTTCTGCATTGTGTCTCTTAGCAGAAACACTCCAAGGGACAGACCCTGATGGACATGGTGTGCGAGCACCTCAACTTGCTGGAGAAGGACTACTTTGGTCTGACCTTTGCCGACACAGACACCCAAAAGGTCAGTGAATTGTCTACCACAATAACTGAGGGACATTCTCGTGCAATAAACAGCGCTCACAGGACGATCAGTATTCTGCTCACTTGTTGGCTGGGTTGGCTCTCTGAGGGCTACAAGATCCATCACTCAAAGATGAATGGAAAATGGAAATGTACATGCTCGGTCTAGATGTGGACAATAGGGAATTGAAAATGTGTGCGGTTGGAGAAAAAGATGAAAATGCGTCCTACCATTTGCGAGATATGAATCTTTTAAATTTAGTTAAAGAAGTATTTCTCAGAGGCAGAGCTATTATGGAGCCAGAACTAATCTCATTGGTTGGTTAAATATCAATGGACCGAAGCCAAGAGGCACATTTTATCAAGAAGACTTCAATATCTAAGAAAGTTTGGTCAAAAGAACTTCAGTGATGAATTAACGTTACATGTTAGACATGCAGGAAATGTTTTTGTATACTTGTGCCTTTAAATACAACACCAGCATATCATCATTGATAGGCTGCACAAAGTCCTACATGAATCAATACTATCACTGTAAATATGCTGAGTTAACATTATAACGGACAATGTAATATATCCTGAGAAAGTAATGATAATGTCAAAACTGTTTTCAATATTTTAATGTTAAAAAAGTCAAAAGAAAACTTGGATCTGCCCCAGAATGACATGATATTGTCAGGATTCACTAAGTGGCAGGCAAGACTGAGGTGACTGAGGTTCAGGTGCAGTAAACAGTTGAATGGAATAACCAGGCAAACGTCTCAACCAGGTGGTGAATCAGCAAAGGCAAACAAATCCAAAAGGCTTCGGGGAAAAGAGAAGTCCAAGGTCCAGAAAACAGATCAGAGCACAATAAACTAAATGGCAGCCTAACAAACACTGGAACACACAAGACCAACTGGCACAGAACAAAGGGAACGTCTGGTGTAGTAGCAGTGGGTGGCTGATTAGCAGATAGGGAACAGGTGAGTCTGGGGATGAGCAGAGCGAGGTGTGTGGTGACTGAGTCTGACATGAGAGTTAGTATGTAGAGATTGAAACGGAATAAATCTAAATCGTGACAGATATCTTCCTCGGCCCAAGTTCCGACCTCAGTTAGGTTTCATGAAAATCGGTCTAGTACTTTTCTGTTTAATCCTGCTAACAGTCAGTCAGACACGCACACGCACACGCACACACAGGCACACACGCACACGCACACCAGTGATCAGAAATGGTCACGTGATATGCTTCTTCACGCAGGTGTTTTCATCTGCATGTATTATTAGTGACTCTTAATTTTAGTCCTTCTCTACTTTGTTAGAAGCAATTTTCTAGTCCGTCCATTCTGCTTCTGGCAAGCATTTTGACATTTCAAACAACTGATGTGATAATGTTTCATCTGTGTTGTTGACATGCTCGTGTGCAAAGACCAGGCTTATCATCATGTTGTTATGTAATTGACGCTGAACTAAGGGGTCCTACACCGTGGCTGTCAGTTCACTTCAGAGCTCTTTGGTCGATGTGGCTTTTGAGGTTGTGGGTGATGTGCGGCTGCCTAAAGGCAGGTATGTGATTTCACAACAAGCTACAGAGGAAACTTCGGCCTTTTGAAGATAGGAAAGATGACACGACCGAGTCCCCTTTAACATCTGGAGCATATCCTCTGTCACAATCATCAGCTTGTGCACAATCTGTCTGCTCACATGTCATGACTTGATGCATGTGTGATGGTTGAGGCTATAAGTGGACCGTGATCTGGGCCCATATGGACAGATTAACTGCGCTTTCCTAGAGGTAAACAGGCATTGAAGATCAAATATCTGAGAGAAGTTAAAGCTATTGCTTGGATCAGAATGCACATGCGTCTCAAAGATCGGCTTATCATGGCTTGAGCGTACCGTCTTGGGTCGTTGCTGATTTGTAGACCAAACAAACCTTAGTACTGAAATGTCATTTGAGATGTCTTTTCTCAGTTGGGAGCAGATTCCTCTTCATCCTCTAACAATCATCTATTGTTAGAAAAATAAGAGCTAAACCTTGAACATTCAGTGGTTAAAATGACCTTCTGCTTGCCTACACAGACGCACAAAGCAGCAGAGGGATCCTCAATAATTGAGTGCTCTTCGACCTTGGTTGATATAAGATAGATTAAGGAGGACTATAAATGCCTGCAGCTCATTAAAGTCTTTAGTAGCCTGATTACGCGCCGGATGAATACGTATATTTGTACCTGAATGTGAGCGCACAGATCAAAAAGCCAGCGATGTTTGTCATGGGCGCATGTTTGCACTGCGCCGTCTGAGCCTTTCATGCCTCCAAATCCACTCTGAACGATGTGACAGAAGCTGCCAAATACCAAGCAGCGTCTGTAAGTCATTGTAGGGTGGTGTGCAACACTGGCTTCTCTCCGTGTCACACAAACATGCAGCACACGATGACTGTGTGCTGCATGTCCACGGTACACACCTGTCACCCAATGACTTTGCTGTGACTTTTCATGCAATGCCAAATCATAAGAAAGACACGCACATCCAAATAGGGATGCTGGTATGGGTGCTGCCATGATTGAGGTCGACACTGGTCTGAAAGTTGAAATGTTTTGATTTCTATTGGATGGATTGCTGAAATTTGGTAAAGACATTTGTTGTATTGTTTAGGTAATACCATGAATTTCCATTTTGCAACTGCACTATGAGCAAACTATAGCATGCTAACTCGCTAAACTGTGATGGTGAACATGGTAAACATTATACTAGCTCCACATTAGCATGTTAGCTTTGCTATTTTAGTGTTGTTGCTAGGCTAATGTCAGCATCTAGCTCAAAGCACCACTGAACTAATACAATCTCACAGGGTTCTCCGAATTGTTTCGGTCATACCTTAAACTTCCATTTAGCTGTATTATTATCTATCCTTTTTTATGACCAAATGCCTGCAGAATGAATGATGCTTTCAGCCTCAACTGCATTATGAGCAAACTATAGCATGCTAACTCCCTAAACTGTTATGGTGAACATGGTAAACATTATAGTCGCTCCACATTAGCATGTTAGCATTGCTATGTTAATGTTGTTGCTAGGCCAATGTTAGCGTCTTGCTCAAAGCACCACTGAACTACAACAACCTCACATGATTTTCTTGTCTTGTCGAATGAGGTTTGATATTATATATGTATATTTGCATAATTTGTTATACACAGTTTTTACAATTGCATACAATGTTTTGTAGGGCCATGCAACCAGGACAGTATTGACTGTGTTCCTACAAATGTTGTTGCTTTTTGCTTTCTTGTCTGTATTGATTAAATCACAAGTCTTTATCTGTCTATACCAACTAATTTCACCAAGGTCATTAATATGAATTAATGTCTCCTCTATCATACTGGGCTTTCACATGCCATGTCAATGAATAGCAGCAAATGAGTTGCTGTTACCTAACATGATGTGCTCCATAAATTTTGATAATAATTAACCTCAGGGTCACATTGTAGGATCTATTTTCAATATGTTAATGAGTTGTATATTTGTAATCTATGTAGTCTATTATTTTTGTATGCTAGCAGGGTTTAAAGACAACAAGTCTTTAAGTGTCCTGACAAAATGAAAGTGACATATTTCCCCGAGAACATGTTGTAGTTCATATTATAGTAAATCCAAAATATGTTAGTGTATGATCCCATAACAGCAGAATAATAATACATGATATGATATTTGTATTAAACCAACGATTAACATAGGATTAGTAAGCTGAAAATAACTAACTACGTCCTCCCTTTTCATTGATTTATTGTGTTTCATTAGACTCTGCAGACTCTTTACAGTTGGAAAGGGAATTGGAGAGGGAAGGAAATTTTGAGAACATCAGGCTTATTATATAACCCAGCCCTCTGAGAGGGAAACAACAGAGTGATATTAAAGCTGGAAAGGCAATGTAAGTTCCACAGAACCACATAAACCTTTAGAGAGACGTGAACTTAATAAAGAAGAAATGTGACGAATGTGTTTAAGACTGACTGTGTAATTATTCTTGCTGTTGCATACTCTTGACGGTGGTTGTTATTTTTATTACCCTTTCCATAGCTGTGTGTTGTTGCACAATTCAACAAAGGGATTTACGGGTGAGTCGGTACGTGCCCTGTGATCCTCAACATCACAAATGGTGCCCCTAGAGGCTAAACAGTTCACTGCATCATCGGACGTTTTCATGAGGAGCTAGGTAACCGGCTGGCAGGGACTTTACGACACATTGAAGGAACAGATGCCTGAATAAAATCTGCTCTCTGAACGTTTGAGCAGCTTAGCAGAGGAGGGCACGGTTTCTTTATTTCACCATACGGAGAGGCTTTCATTAGGATCAATTACGGCAATTAGAACAAAATGTTACATCCGGCTGTGAATTTTATATATTTCCCTTTGTGAATTTTGCCTTCTGTCCTTCAGAACTGGTTGGATCCCTCCAAGGAGATCAAGAAGCAGATGCGCAGTGAGTTTCTCATCCAAGGATTAATTAATTAATTAATAATTAAACTTAAATTATAGTTGTTTACATACAAATTGATGTAATATTTTGTGTTATCCTGTTACAGATGCACGTCCATCCTTCTAATTACATTCTTTATCATTTGCTCAGACATGAAAGTAAATCTTTCAGCTCTCTTTCTAATCTCTCTGCAGACTCTCCGTGGCACTTTGCTTTCGCTGTCAAGTTCTACCCTCCAGACCCCTCCCAGCTCACTGAGGATATTACCAGGTACAATACATCTTTACCACACACAGTCATACCATATAAGCTGTTGTAATGTGCTGTCGGGGTTAATCAAAGGAGAAGTTGTTTTGCACGTGTCGGCTCTGGAGGATTTTTTTTTAAATTTCCTTTGGATGTGTGTTTACATAAAAAGTATTGCTACAATTTAAAAGCTCTCTCCTTTTCACGGATTAGACCTGGAATGCTACTAACTGCTTTGGATTAACTATGGTGAATACTTGTTGGAGCTTGCCTTGGCTCAGCTCACTTTGACTGCCAACCGTCCTCTCCGCCCCTTTTGTCTCGTCTGACAGATACTACCTGTGCCTGCAGCTGCGGAATGACATGCTGTCAGGCCGCCTGCCATGCTCATTCGTCACTCACGCCCTCCTGGGTTCCTACACTGTTCAAGCTGAGCTGGGGGACTATGACCAGGACGAGCATGCCCCTGACTACGTCAGCGATTTCCACTTCGCCCCCAATCAGACTCGAGAGCTGGAGGAGAGGGTGATGGAGCTCCATCGAAACTACAAGTACGGCTGGATATGCTCAGTTGTTGGAGTGTAGTCACACATAACGCTTGGATTTAACTTCCCGCTTATCAAACATATTAAGTTGATAAGTCTCCCCCACTGTGAAAGATGATGGGTTCGTAATTAAAGGTTGTTAATTACAGATATTATTGTTGTTCTGCCCACAGGGGGATGACTCCAGCAGAGGCTGAGATGAACTTCTTGGAGAATGCCAAGAAATTATCCATGTACGGGGTGGACCTGCATCACGCTAAGGTTTGCTCTTTCTACAGTTATTATCATCTGCATATAACTGTGTTTTCATGGGCACTCTATGAATAATGTCTGCGTATATGCCGTCTCTGATCCACTGCAGGATTCTGAAGGGATTGACATAATGCTGGGCGTCTGTGCCAACGGCCTGCTGATATACCGGGATAGGCTCAGGATCAACCGCTTTGCCTGGCCAAAGATCCTTAAGATCTCCTATAA
Organism: Macroramphosus scolopax; assembly: GCA_901007825.1. Classification (NCBI taxonomy): domain Eukaryota; kingdom Metazoa; phylum Chordata; class Actinopteri; order Syngnathiformes; family Centriscidae; genus Macroramphosus; species Macroramphosus scolopax. The sequence goes on along the minus strand of CAAKHC010015704.1, from coordinate 15,807 downwards.
GAGGAGCAACTTCTACATCAAGATACGACCTGGAGAGGTATACAGTGTGCTGAAGGATAATCAAATATTCAATACAGGTCAAATAATGTCAAATAATCCAGTATAAAATGCAAACTACTGATTTTGTTATGGAATTTTATAGATGTTAGATGTTTATTAATGAGCAGAAAAAGTGCTGTTGCTGGATTTTTTTTTATCTTTGGACAGAGCCGAGCTAGCTGATTAGCTGCAGTTAGCACACAGACATTATAAGCATATCGTTCTTCTCCTCCACTTCTCTGTTTGAGTATGAATGCATATCCCAAAATGTTGAACTGCTCCTTTGAGCCGTGACGTCGGTTTTTGAGAACAGCTAAAATATGTTGTTCTGTTACAGCCGCAGTTAAAAAAAGGATGTGTGGTCAGTCCGTCTGTTCTGAGCAAATAGCTGTGAAATCCTCCGCCATCTACCTCCAGCTTCGCTCCTCTGCACAGTCAGGGTCTATATTCCGGCCCTCCTCATTGTGTTGTGCGGCGCGGCGGCTTATCCTCCAGGCTGAGCCTCAGTGTGATAGTCAAGTGACAGAAACACACACTGAGCCTGTGGTCGAGCCAAATAAAGAGAGCCTTTTAAAGAGCCACCGCAGCTGCAGCTACAGCCCGAATAGAGAGATGAAACATGTAAATATGGAGCCATGACAAACCTTTTCCTCAATTTTCCCCCGACAGTGGCTGTTTTTCTTCCTTTATCTTCTTCATTCTGTCCATTCTGCAGCGGCCTGCACATGGGGAAACAAAATCCATGTTGTGAATGCATTTGCTTGTGTATTGATCATGGTATTGACATGTGAATTGACTGCTTCAATGATTCGGTTCACTGTTCATGCAGCTATGAGATTGCCTCTAAACTGTAATACACAGAGAAATACTGAGCTGCACCACGAAACCTATTGTTCTCCTACTCACCTTCTCTCTCCGTCTCCCTCCTCCAGTACGAGCAGTTTGAAAGTACTATTGGTTTTAAGCTTCCCAACCACCGAGCTGCCAAGAGGCTGTGGAAGGTCTGCATAGAGCATCACACTTTCTTCCGGTAGGAATTGATCTGCTTTTGTTTTGTGTGGTTCGACACCTGTAAACCTCCTAAAACATTTTCATTCCTCCATCAGTTGCACACTTTTGTTAGCAGAGTACACAAACTTCTTTACCGGTAATGCTTTCAAGAACACCATGGCGTCCCTAGTGTAATGAATAATAATACAAAAGGAGTGTGCAGCAGGTAGGAGATT
>CAAKHC010015704.1:0-11647 GCA_901007825.1 Macroramphosus scolopax | reverse complement strand
TGTTTTCTAAATGAGTGTATTTTATTGTTGTGAGCATCATAGTAGTGTGTTTTCTTTGAGCATCCTCTGTGTTTGTGCTGTGTGTCCTCAAAGCCTGTTCATCATGCAACCTGTGACGTGTTGATGTGAGCCCTGCTAATGATTCATGTTGACGCCCTGTCTCTCTCTCTGTCCGCCTTTGCTTCTACACACCAGTTTCTTGATAAGTCCCAGGATGTGCTGCTGAAGCACCAGGCCAGCATCAACGAGCTGAAGAGAGCCCTGAGGGAGCCCAACAGCAAGCTGGTGAACCGGGAGAAGCGTCTGTCAGCGACCTCCCCAACCGGCACACCAGAGAAGAAGGCTGTGAGTCGGGGATGAGGGAGGGGAGCGGGTGTCTGTGGTGGTTAACTTCCATTATGCTCGATATCTCAGATCCGGTGGCCCCTGATGCTCGTCATTCCATCGGGGACATTAGTATTCCAGTCTGGCTACAGTCATGTTGAACTCTTCCTCCTGCTACTTGACTCCAAAATAAACAGGCCAGGTTTCTGTCACATGCAAGTTCTCTGTGCTCTTATCCTCGTCTTTGAATAATTCCAGCCTCTTCATCCACCGTAGCAGATGTCTGTGGGTACCAGAAACAATACACATGACTAGTAAAGGTAGCTATGGTTCTTCACCTGTTTCCTCCCACTCACAGGAACAAATCTGCCGTTTAATTTAAGAAGCGTTTCCGATGAAGTACATTATGTCTATCTCTGATGCACCAGAATAATTCTGACAATATCGCCGAGGCACTTGACTGACAATTAGCGCAGATGAAAGCATCTTGATGAGATTAGTTTCAAGATATTTTTGAGATTTACTCAATGTGAGGCCCTTCAGAAATCCAGTAATTTTCAGTTATCTGTTTTTTTTTTTCTTCCCTTGATCGCCTAAGAGAAATAGACTTTTTCTTGATAGCTCTTGAGCTTTGATCATATTTTTAGTGATTAGGCTATTGAAGATAGAGGACAAAGATTGTGGTTTTTCATATAGTAAAGCTCCATCTTTAATGGTTTGTCTTGAGGCTATCTCTGATCCGCAGTCAGACAATCTGATTATGCCCATAGAATGTCAAACAATGTCTGCGGCAGAAAATGTAATCTGCAGTGGTTCATGTCATTCCAGGGGAGGGGGGAAGGGGGGGGTCGCATTATTCTGTTGGACTGACGGTCGTTTGCAGGCAAAGTTTTGGTGCTTGTGACTGCGTCCATGAGATTCAGTTGAACCGACCCTCTGATGTTTATAGTAGTTGTAGAAATGGATTTGCATCGCTGATTTGCTCGTGTGGATTTGGCAGCTGTCACGTACGCAGGATGACACGCTTTTAGTTACTTTTATTCGTTTCTCCAGAACAAGAACTGTTACACATTTCTGTCCTTTGCTTTCCCTTCGTGCATGAATTCGTTTTATTGTGCATCTTTCTAATGACTCTCTCCTTCCGAGTCGGAGCTCTAATGGCTGTTCTTCCTCTGTTTTTTAAACCGCCTCTTCTTCCTGGTGTTGGCCAGTTGGGGGGCCAAGCGGTGGGAAAGGACCCTGTTAACAGCCAGTCTGTTGAGGGGTTCGTCCAGAAGAGTCTGGTGACTTCACCTGAGGTTTCACTTTTCTCACTTTCCCTCTTTCATAATGGAGTTGTGTCCTATTTACAACATTTGTGTTGTTGCAACTCTGCATTATCACTCATATGTACTTGATCTCTTATAAGGAAAACAATACTGCAACATATTTCTAAATACAAATGCATGTTTCCCCAAAAAACTTCATCAGTGAGACTATTGTGGACATTTCATTATTTGTAGCAGCTGTGCTTGGCTTGTCTAATTGTGTCTAATCTATACCAACATGTAGGGCTCTGAGGAGTGGGTATTGATTGAAAAACAAGAAACGTATCAACAAGACCACGACTGCAAGGCGAAAGAGAAGAACAAATCTCTCGTATCTGATTCCTCCGTGGAGAAAAAGAAGCAGGAAAAAGACGTAGATGTTGCCATGATGATACACGTTGAGGCAACAGGGTCTGACAGACAAGATATCAAAAGCCCTTGTGATGAATTTCCATCAACAAAACCGTCCAGAGAGGCAGAGGTGTGCTCTGAGCCTTCGTCTGCTAACAAAGGTCGTTTTGTGATTCAATTATCTGAGAAAGCAGACTTGTTTCAAGACCAATTTCAAGGAACATCGCAAGCTTCAGACCCGGAGGCAAAGCATGATGTGGCCCTAGGCTCGCACCAGATAAAGGAATGCACCGCTTCTAAACCGAGGAAAAAGAGGAGACCCCAGAGCTTAAACCTGGGGATGCCTGCAGAGCTCATCTACAGTAAAGGTGGTGGTGATTCTACTGAGGAAGAAGACGAGGGCTCGGACTCCGATAACAGTCCAGAAACGCCTTCTGAAGCAGGAAATCATTGTGAATCATCCTCGGAGGTGGTGAAAGGTGAAGGAGAGGATCAGCCTATCAGGGTTTGTAAAGACAGCAAACAAGAGAATATATCAACAGGAGAAAGCCAGGTTGTCTCCACCCAAGAGAAAGAGCATGTTAAAGAAATCGTGAGCCAGGCGGGGTCGGCAGAAATTCATCTAGGCTCGATAAACGGCCCCGGAAAGGTAGAACATGATAGTTCAGTAGCAGGTGTGAAAGGGGAATGTGTGATGAAGGTAAGAGGAAAGGGTCTTATTGACAACAAAGAGTTAGCAGAGGTGAAACTGCGGCAGGTCAGGACACATGAGAGGAAGATCAGCAGTTCAGGGGGAGATGATATGGAGGGTCTCCTGGCAGACAGAGGTCAGAGGTCGTCTCTCCACCGTCTGTCAGGCCACTCAGAAATCACCAGGATTGTTCCTCTTAAGCCGGAGCGGTCAAAGAGCATCGCGTGTAAGGATGAAAGGACGGGACAGGACGAGCCCACGCGAGGCTTGAGAAGAGAATACCGCTGGTCGGTCGGCTCTCCGGAGGGATCCACGGACCTCAACTGGACCGACGTCTCCAGTTTCCATTCTGCATTTGCAGCAGATATGGAGAGCATCGCCAATCAAGAGCATCCTGATGATCTCTACCAGTCTTGCAGAGCATCCACAGAAACTCAAAGTTCAAAGATTTCAGCGCTTCCCAAAATGGCTCCTCCAGCCCCGCCGGTGAAAACACAGAAGGCCAGGGAGTCAGGACTAATACTGCGGAACAGCCGAATTGCCGGCAGGGAGCCGAGCCTGGAAGCAGCCAAGAAGAGACACTCGGTAACTGTGCTTGGCATCTGCTATTCAGTCATTGGATATAAAGCATCGCATGAGCTTCAGAAAGACTTGCACGCCATTTTTCTTCTTTTCTACCTTTTCCGTGACTTGAAGCAATCATCCATCCGTACTATATGTGGAGAGCGCTCGGAGCGGTACCTGCTCCGTCTTAGTGGCCCAAAAAAAAAAACATCAGTCAATGCACTTATCCCAAAAAGATTGGACGTTCTCCTACATTGCAACCCCCCCATCATGCAGCACACTGGCAAATCTGTACAGATCATCACTGACTGTGAACGTTAAAAAAAAAAAGGCGATCAAAAATCAATATCTCATGTTTTGGTTGTTGGTTTGTCTTTGCTTCTCTCTAACTTGTGAGCTGTAGGAATCCTTCCAGCTCGTGTTGCTCCTCGCCAGAGGCCGGCAAGAAATGAAGGGCCCTTATATATTATTATCGCTCTGAGGATTTTTGCACAACTCGGTGCCATTTTCAAATTAGAGATACAAAACAATTTGCATACGACTGCCACAAGTGAAGTAATTCATTTTCGTAAGAGAGGCTGAAAGGAACCGTCCTCCATTATCTTGTCACAGACATCTATTATCTCCCAAAATTAGAGCTAAATGGAGTGTAGAATTGGTTGTGGCACAGCTCGCTGACAAAATACATCAAAATGATTAACTTACATCCTCCGAATTCACAAAATGCCTCTTGATTCTTCACAGTGGTAATAATGAAACGTATATCAGATGCATTGCTTCCTTCAACCCCAAATGGATAAAAAGCTAATCAGTATTATAGCACATGGGTTCCTCTGTTGCACCCCGGCAGGCAGTTAGCCGCGAGACACCACAGCTCAGTGCCTGACACAGTCAGATTTGCTGCTTTCATTTCACTGTTGGTGTCATTAGGAGCTTGCACACATCTGGCGCTGGAATGAAAGGAATTTGGTGTGGAGAGACATGACAGCTTTCATCATTCCCCACCTTTCCATCTGAGTCAAGCTCTTGCACATATTGCATTCAACAGGTATGAGAGGAGATGCGACGTCTCTGAGTGCGAAGCACCTGTGAGTGTCAATAAGATCAAGATCAGATTGAACTCAGCTTGTGTGGGAAAATATTCAAAACAAATGAACCCGGTTGCACAGACTTTGACGTGCACCATGGCGCCTTCTACTGGACATCATTTGTATTGTCCCCTTTTTATATGTAGTTTAAGCTGCAATGAGCGGCTGCCGCTATTCTGTAGATATACGAACTGCATGATTCTCTCGTCCTGCCTCTGCCAGTTCTAATTTAAGGTACAATTTGTCGGGGATCTGAACAAGCTAACGCTTCACATTTCACACAACAAAAACCACCACTGACGCCTCCTCAGGAACAAAGTGGTATTATGAGACGAGATCGACTGGCGCCGGCTTGTTCAGGCTGAAATTTGATCCCCTTACAAATTTAAACCAAGCTTAAGATGTTTGTTGTTGTTGTTGTTTTGCAATAAGCTCATCTCCTTGTGGTCATTTGAACTCTGTGCTCCGTAGACGAGACCGAGAGCTGGAAATTTGTGCCTGAATCCTTTCGGACCCACTGAACAGACCCAGTGGGATTAGATCGGGTCTGGCTGAATTTCTCACCTAAACCTGGGTTGAGTTCTTTTGAAAAAACTGATTTCTTTCTCACTTAACTGCAAAACCTTTTGCTTTTCGTGGCTATACTCAGAGGTGTACTCAATCAGCCGTACACCAGCATCCCAGTTTAGGTTTGGACTGAGCTCATGTTGTCAATGTGGAGGCCAGCTGGTCCTCCGTCCACGTCAGCCTGTGCTAACCTTCTGATGTGCTCTTCCCTCTGCTTCCCCCCTGCAGGAGCCCGTCTCTGCTCCCTCAGTTTATGAAGAGCAACTTACTGATTTCAAGGTTGTTCATTTATTTTCTAAACTCACAATCATACATCATGCATCCCTCATGGTCAGACATGCATGCCTAGAAAAGTGACTGCACCAGTTTCTCCTTTATGAAATAGCCAGCAGCTATAAGGGCTTAAATGTGTTACTTTCCAGTGGTTATCCTGCTCTCCTCATCCATCATCAGGATAAGAGTTTGAATTGAATGTGTGGGTCAGCAGCAGGACACTGGCACTCTGCTACTGCTGGAATAATCCAGTTTTTACTGCATTCGTCAGCAAGTGAACCTGGCAGAAGTCTTTGAATATTTATGTAAATAATACGTCCAGTATTGTTCAACCCTGGGATCTATTGCTTCGTGTGAGGGGAAGAAACAACTAGTGATCGTAGTTGGTGCAGCTTCAGCAAGATCAATGTAGTTGATGGGGCATTCATGCATTGATTAAAAGTGTTTGTATCTTACCTTTAACAGGCTGGAATATCATTATCAGCGTTTCGTAACCTCATTAAAAGGATCCTCTTTTTTTGAGTTTCACTTCTTCCTTCTCTGTTGCAACGTCCCTTTTTAGTGGAGAACAAAGGCATAACAAACATTTACATTGTTCATGGTCCGCTCTCATCTCTCACACATCTCCTACTTTATTGACTATGTCGTTGAGTAAGTGTTGAGCAAGAGCTCCAAATAAACGCTGCTAACATGAACCGCGGTCGCAGCGGTTTGCCGGTGCAGTGTTGTGTGCTAACGTCCATGTGTAGCATGTAGCTAACTCACTAGCTTCCCCTCAGCGTGTCCCCGCTCACCAAAGCTAGTACATGAACGTTTTATGTTTTTAATCTTCGAGGTAATACGAAGCTGTTTCCTGTGAATAATTGTAACTTTATAACTTACTGAACTCTGTCCCGGCCGAAGGCGACCCCCGACTTCCAACCCCCGACTTCCAACCCTATTCACCACACTAAAGTCTCTAGACGTTTGTACTCTGCATGTTGCATGTACGATAGCATTGATCTCATGCTCCATTCAGACATACGAATGATGCTTCCATCCCATGACACATGACATCTTCATCATCTACACTAAAGTAATCTTGAAGTGGTGATCCTGTATCTGTACCTGTCCCAGAAGGAGCTCAGTGACAAGAGGCCCCAGCTGAGCTTGGCCTCAGAGGAGGAGCAGGAGCGGGACACGTTGGCCTGCATGAGGGAATCCCACTTGAGCATTGAACGCAAGTGCTCTAGCATGACAGTCAGCTCCACCTCCAGCCTGGAGGCTGAGGTCGACTTCACCGTCATCACAGACCTCCACTCCTGCATGGAGGACCTCTCTAAGGGCATGTCAGATTTGGAGCGGCAGCCCGAGGTTGGCCGGGAGGACTTTGAGGAGACCTCCAGGTTTTACTCTGCACGTCTAATGGGCTCCCGGGACAAATCTCCCATAGAGGAGAAGCTTCCTGAGGAGGGAACGCATCATGAGGTAGACGGATGAATGCATCCTTCATCACCATCCCTCCGTGGATTCACCTTGCCTGGCCTTCATACAAGCATTTCACGTTTTAATTTCTGCCACCGGACCACGTCTCATCGTTGAATTATTTTGCAATTTGTTCCCGTTTCATTTTGTTTATTGATTGTTTTGTTCATTCATTCATTTTGATTGAATAACATCTGGATGTTTCTTCCCATCTGTAATTGCTTCAACGTTTCTTTGAAGTGAATCTGCTGCTGCATCAACATTCGCATGCCGTCTCAAGCAATAAAGAATTGTTTGTGAACTGTGAATTCAGGTTCTTTCACTGGAAGCGCCGTGAAATCTTCTCCGACTTCTTCCGCTCTGATGATCCTTGCTGATGTTTAACCACGCTCTTTGTGTTTCGCTCAGCCTCCCGTTGCAAAGAGAGACCCCAGTGCTGTGAGCATGGCCCACATGCTGAAGAGGGCCGACACCAACACAGAGACTACAAATGGATCTGAAGTCCACCCCAACATCCTGAATGCCTCACCGCAGGTAATAGAACAACTCGCAGAAAGAATAAGCTCTGATAACAAACCTCACTTTCCTTGCACAGTATGTTGTCTCCTGCCTGTGGCACATCTGTTATATTTTTAACTGCCTCCACATTGTTGTCTCTGCAGTATTCCATGCGTTGATGCTAATAGAGCTCTTTTATACTTCAGAGTAATGGTAGAAAGAGCAGGTGAGGACAGTGGACCCCGCCGGTCAACCAATAAATAGACCATGATGCAATGCTGAATATTTGTGCAGCCAGAGACAAAGCATTTTCTTTTGTGCTCCTGTAGGATGAAGGACATATTCCCCCGACGCAGATTATATAATAGATCATTACGGAGTGATTAAATTATTGACAGTGTATTAATGAGGAGGTTGACACCAGGTGTGAATCCCATTAATCTCTGATGGCAGAGATTTTTAGAGTGGGCTCGCTGCCCCACAGGTGTCTTATTAAAATGCAATCAGTGCCAGGCTGCAGCTAATGGCGTGGATAACCTCATGCAATGATATAGAGAGGAGGCTTTTTGAAGTGCCAGCTAAGTGTTGAGTCGTTTTTTTTTTTCTTTTTCTAAACGTGTCACTGTAAGCGACAGCGGTGTGAGTAAGTCTGCAGCAAATGAGGGATGACGTCATTCATTGGCAGACAAAGATCGGCAGCACCGGTGTTGCTGCACCAGCAGAGGGAGACATGCCAAGTCTGTCAAGGCTTCGACTGCCTTTGAACCTGCTGTGTGACTAATACAATCCTCTTTGTTCCTCTTCAGTATTACCTTCACGAACGACATACAAATGATGTTATTGGTTTTATTGTGAGTTATATCCATGAAATATGTCGTCAAAACAAAACCTTGTGAATGTCAAAATTAGCATGAATTAGCATGAATAAAAATTAAAAAATAAAATAGTACAATAAAATTGCACTATATTGTTGTTTTCCCACATGAACTCAGGTTACTGGTACTATAGTATGAAGAACGAACCACTAATTGGTCATTTCAGCCTCTATGTTTACTCCATTATTCCTTCCAAAAATAAAAAAAATGAACTACAGCTTACTGAATCACTGTGATACAGATAATATTTGTTTGGTTTCATCTGAAAATGAAACAGGAAGTAAACACAGTCCACCTGAGCTGGAGATATAGTATGTTGTTTCTTGCTTTGGGGCCCGCTGTACCATTTAGCTGATAAGCTAAGAACATGAAGGGTGGCTGTGATGCACAATAAAGCAACAGTATTTACAACTGGTACACCTGAGTAGCCTTTAATTAAGAGTAATTATTAATCAGGATTATAATGGTGAAAAGGTTTTATAGTTTCTTCTGTGTTCTGTTGTGTTTTCCATGTTGACCCTCATTAATGTGGATCACTAATAATGAATGTTCCTATTTGATGAGTGATGTAACTATACGTTCTTACACAGTACATAGTATATAAAGATTATTCTTCTCTCTTTCCCACAGAATTCTGGAGGCGTCAGCCCGAGAGAAGCTCCGGCCGCCCTGAAGGAAAACGGCTCCCCTGTAAGTATATCTATCAGTATTTATTAACAGTGTGACTGTATGTGATGTGGAGTGAGAACCTTCAACCATTGGCTGTTCTTTACTTCCAGTCCTTCGGAATAAGTGAAAATATAAAATATTTAATAGAAGTGAAAGTCATCTGTGTTTTAACCTTCGTGTGTCGAATGCTTGCAGGATGTGATACAAAAAGAAAAGCACATTCTTCCTCTGACTCAAACTTGTATGATTCATTTATTTGTATTAGTCATTATTCACATGTTATTTGCAGTGTGCAGCAGAGCAACAGGACGTATCATCGTGTTACAAAAACAAATCTAACTGCAGCAGGCAGATTCTTAATACCGCCGGAGGTGTATTGATTCTATTAATCTACTAGCTTGGTAAACACAGTTACCCACTAATGACTCTGTGTTGTAGTTAAAAGCCGACAGCCACGGGAGGGAGTCCGTCGGGTCGCCGCCGACCATGACAGCAGAAAGCGTCACCTCAGCAACAACAACCCAAGTTACCAAGGTAACGACCAACCAGGTCGCGTAGTTACAGTTCAGAGATCGAGGAGTGGAAACGGACTGATTCTTTAACAATAGATACTTTTTTTATTACCCTAATTGCTGTTAAACGCTGTGTTTGCACCCTGCAGACTGTGAAAGGAGGCTACTCTGAAACCAGAATCGAGAAAAGGATTATAATCACAGGGGACGACGATGTGGGTCAACATCAGGTGAGAGAACCTCCCCTGTGCTGCATGTTCATCAGATCATTAGATACTGGAAGTTAATGACACCTGCGCTGGTGTTTTCATCCCCCCAGGCCCTCGCCATGGCGATCCAAGAGGCCAAGCAGCAGCACCCCGACATGCTGGTGACGAAGGCCGTGGTTATCAGGGAAACAGAGTCTCCCACCGAGGGGCTGCAGCAGAAAGCAGAGGTACATCACTTTGTTTATTTTAATAATGACAGGTTCAACAGGCCAACCAACGATATATACAGCGAAACAAAGCAGGGCAGATTATGCAGCTTCTTCGTTTGAAGTCAATAACGGACGGTCGTAATCAATCCTCTTGAGCTCGAGACATTAGCGGAGTCGTTTCTGTCACATTTCCATGAAAAAAAATCGTTAATCCTCCGGATCTTGACAATCCTCAACTGGTGGGGTTAGATGAAGACTCTCTCTGTTGTTTCCTTGAGCTGTCAACAGAGTAATTGGCTCGCTTTGCTCGCACCTTCCACGTCTTCATATCGGTGTGTCAGTGAGATAGCTGGAGGTGGAGCTTTTTCGGAGGCTGTCGTAAGTAAGTTACAGAAGAAAAAGCTGGATGATATACAATATATTTCAGGCAGGTCTGGAGCCGTGATCTCTGCAGGGAAGATGGACTCACTTCGGTTATATGGCCTTGATCTAAGCTTCTTACTTTCTAAAGAGATGCTCATAGTCAAAGTTTTCTTCCATACAAGCGCATGAATCAGATGTGTGTGCTGGTGTCTCGTTGCAGTCCTGATTGGTCATGGTGGCTCCTGAGACGGGGGCCGCGGGAGGATCCTCCGGCTGTGCGTCTCCTCCGGCTGTGCGTCTCCTGCCCCGCCCTGCAGTATGCCACCAACCCAATAAGAGGACTCTCTCCTCCCACTGCGGACACACGGACACGAGAACAGACTGCGGTCCATGAAGCAGTAGACCTCCACTCCGGTCCCTTTAGACGAAACCTACTGTGACTCGGCCTCTGACCCAACCGGCCTCCCGTCCTGTCTCCCGGCCTATCACAGCCCTCCACATCCTCATGGAACATGACACGCCTCAGATTGGATGATGTTTGGGTTCATTCCGGAGAAGTGATGTTGAATTCTGGTCATTGTTTGATTTTTTCCTCTGTTTTGGTCTGAAACCTTCATTCTTTCCCTCGTCTGACTCGGGAGGATCATTTGAATCACTGTGTTTTAATGCCTCCATCCTATTGTAAAGTCATCTCCCCTGTGCTACTGTCATACAATATATATATATATGTATATATAAGAAAAGAGATGGTTGAGTGACATACAGGGCACAGTGCTGGTGTGGGTGGGGTTGGGGGAGGGGCTTGATGGCAACTGCCTTTTTGCCCGTTGTTGCCACCTCTTGGCCACGACACCCTCCGTATAATCAACAGCAGTCCTATTAGCTTTTTACATTTTTATCTATAGAGAATCTAATTTATGTCCAGTGTTTGCTTGTTTATGAACTGTATGTATAATATCAGATGATTATAATCTGCATGACTCCATTTAAAAAAAGTATCAGAGGGTTTACAGTACTACATGGACACATGTGGGGCCCAGTGCTGAGCTGATGGGACTGAGATCGCCGGGCCAGTGTGTAGTGGACACATTCTGATCTTGATGGACATTATTATCGGAAATAAAATCTAATGTAAGACATCAGTGGACGACTGGAACGCCTCGGGCCCGGCCGCCAACATATAAACATCACTGTCCTTCGTCCGTTTCCCTCCATCGCCGTTATTCTCTTCATTTGGATGTTAACATAAAGAGACGCTGTTCACTGGTTTTTAAATACAGTTTAAAGATTTTTAGAGGAAATTTAATATAAATGTTTTATCAAAAATAAGTTCCAGAAATGTGACATGTTTTTTTTACTTTAATTTACTATTATGATAAAACAGTAGATATGTTTACTCTTGTGATTTTTTTTGGGGGGGATATTTTTCAGTTTTCGGGTGCGAACATGCTCGGAAACATCTCTGGTCTCGTTTGGTCTTCGGATCGTCCGTCGTTAATCAAATCAGATCCCGTTTGACAACAACTGACAGACTGACCTTCGTGTCTGAAGTATCAGGTGGTTTGTGGTGTTCCTGATCGTCCTGTTCATAATCAACATCGACATTATATCCACTCCTCACACCCGCTGTTATTGATCTTTATAAGCAGCGGAACGGCCTGTTAACACAACAGAACTGAAAGA
>CAAKHC010015702.1:0-14856 GCA_901007825.1 Macroramphosus scolopax | reverse complement strand
GGGGGGGGGGGGGGGGGGGGGGGGGGCAGGCCTAGTGATGCCTTGAGAGTTAGATAAAAAAAAAAACTGAAAGGATTGAATCATATTAAAGACCTTATCCATTTACCTTGCAATCCTGCTCTCAGTCCTCTCACAGTCCCCCCCTAGTGGTCAATTCTGTCACGACCTGCTGCAGCTGAAACCGTCTGCACCCTCGTCAGTAACAGGAATGGTTGACTGTGCTGAATTTGATGAAGTAATGGGCCCTCGGTGACACTTGAGGATGGGAGTCTGCAGTGTTCTTCCGGGGGCCGGTGCTGTTTTCACACTTGCCCGCTGCATGTTGAGCTGAGGAAGCAACGACGTCAGTGTTCTTGTTCGTTTGTTTTTATATGGCCGACGTTTTCTTGGAAACAGCTGTTAATCGACGGTAACTTATTATGTTTAACTCGCGTACAAAGCTGTTGATTCATTTGATTCAGGTCGGCGTAAGTTACACGTGCCTGATTTGGAATTGAACTGGAACCACGCCTGAGTGCAGAAAACCTGTTCTTCCTAGAGAATCACCTGTTTCTGGGTGTGCAGGTCCTTTTCTTTTTCTTTTTTTCTTTATTGCTGAAGTGCATTATTTCTGCACGGTGAGCATGCACCGTCCCGTTTCTTCTGTGCCGTGACTCCATCTGGCAAAGGGAGGCTCGTCTAGTCACAGTGGAGTGGGCCAGATTGCAGAAAGAGGCCAGTGCAATAATAATACTCTGTTAGACTTTCAGCAGATCCTCTCAAGGGACCCACGGTAGGCCTCAGCTACTGGCCCTGAGTAAAGGATCATTAATACATGGGTCTGTATTTAATTGGTTGAGGAAGCATGCTATGCATCATGTCTCCTTTCATTTATCAACCCTGCCGATGTCTCACACTCCAGTCTGGCTGCAATCTGGCCTGAGGCTTTCGGGCCTAATTAGTGCGGCCTAATCACACCTAGACTTAACACGGCAAATGATGTGTTATTAACAAAGTCATAGGAATCAGTATGACCGAGCATTGATCAAAATATTAACACAATATGGCCATGTGTTTAATCCAAATCGCAGGAGTTGAATTAAATTTTTTTTTATCTCAACATGACTAACAATGACATCATCATATGAGGTTTCTTTTTAAGTTTTAAAGTAAAACCACAGGTTGTAACTTTTACGGCACTCCCTGTATCACACTGTCGTGAGGTTCGCTATACCAAGCTTTACTTAAACCGAGTACATACTGCTCCCAGATAACCTGTAACCATACCTAACCTGTGTATTATTTAAGTGCTCTGTCATTGTGTTCTACTTCAGTGCATCATGGGTAATGTTGCCGCTAACACTGGGTGACATCAGATACCGGTCGATACGGGTTTCATCTCCGTGCATGAGAGCACCCGACTGCTGTAGACGAGTGCTCGCCATCTAGTCGTTTTCGGGCCTGTGCATCGCGAGCTCTCTTCTCTTCATTTCCCTAATGGCGTGTTCGTGTGGACACTCGCAGTCGTTCAGGCAAGAAAAGAAAAAAAAACGGTCGCACACAAATACAGTCGCCTTTGATGAGGAAGTGATAGAGTGTCAAGCGATAGACACCTGTGGCTGCTGGAGCCACCCTCCCTCTCTCTCTCTCTCTCTCTCTCTCTCTCTCTCTCGCTCTCTCACACTCACACTCACGCACACGCACATTTTTTTCCACTCCGCTTCCTTTCACCAGCTCCGATACTCCCCTCCCCTTCCTCCACTGCCCTCCCCCCCTCCCTCACCGGAAGACACTCCCTCTCATACAGAGCTCCCAGGCTTGTTTGCATATTAACTGTTCAGTTGCCAAGGAGCTGCAGCTTCGCGCCATGTGACCGCCGAAGCATGTGCATGTTGTTTCTCCGCCCTTGTTTTTGACACACAACCTATGACAGATATAACCGACACATAGAGAACATAGTTTTACTCAAGATGGTATACAGACTGTTGCAGTGATTTATTTGCATTGTAGATGTCAGTTTCTGCTTCTCTAAGCATCATTTTGTACCTTTCTAGCAGAAAGACAAGCTTGTGTTGCAGGTGCAAGAGTTTGCATTGTTGCACAGTTCCTGCAATGAAAGACCTAACGAGACCATATTGCATTTGCAGAGAGCGACGTGCTTTAGTTGTCACACCCAGTGTCTGCACATGCAGTGCTGTACCCTGGTGGGCGTTATCTGACGATGGATTTGTTTAGTTTGGACCGGACTCCTCAGCTTCCGGTGTGCTTGAAAAGTCCAAACTCCAAGGTCCGGCCTACAGCAGGGGGGGGGATATGATGTCTAGCGCTGCCCGATCAACACACTTCCACATACACAGTATAAATAAGACTGTCCACATCGTTGTAGTTGGTCAATAACACAGAGGTTTATTCAATCTGTTCAACATGCAATATAAAGATGCGCCGTAGCTGATGCACACACTGATGTTTAATAATCCAACAACAGGGTTACTCGGATGTATTGAGTTGTTTTTGTCTCGTCTAGGTAATGTTTGACTTGTGTTCATAAGTCAACAGCCTGTACTCAAGTTTACCTATCAGAGGGCATTTGTATTTACTTATGATTCACTCGGAAGAGGACATCCCTAATGAAGTCTTGACCTCACGTACACTGTCTGATTTTAAACAAGTCAACAGTGCATCAACAGCTCTGTCAAGACCTGATTTCACAAGTGTGTGTGTGTGTGTGTGTGTGTGCGTGGGCAGCAGTCCTTGTTAAACCGCCCACATAAGCTAGCATGTGCAGCTGGATGGAACGTGAAGCAGGTTGTTGCCTGGGAAAGACGCGTGCTCAGCTGATTCTGCCCTGTAGGTACAGATTTAAAAAAGCTGATGGACTATCTGTTGTTGACCCTCTTGTGCCCCTGTACTGTACCGGGCTTGAGGCCAGCCATGTGTCTCATAATTCCCGATACCATGTGCCAGCTGTTGCACATGGCCCCTGCAGCGTGCTGTCAGGAGTCCCTGGTGCAGATGAAGAGCTGCATGCATTGAGTTCATCCCGGCTCCCCTATTGGATTCTTTTCGCCAGGGGTCACGGCACGGTTACTGGGTCTTGACCCCTGCAAGTGTCTTGTATTGCTACGGTGGAGAAAGTCTGTCTGTGTTGCTTGTTGCAGAAATCCATTATTTTAGCCTGCGGGAATGTGTTTGGTCATCGAGCCTCTCTGCACAACGCTGCTCCATGAATAAGTCAGGATGTCATTGGCAGTAACCTACAAAAAAAAAAAAGGGACAATCTGTGGTGCTGGAGAATTCCAGTACTTTGGGGGTTAAGTTGTGAAAGTTAATGTAATAACTGCTAGCACCATCTGCTGGCCTACTTCCTTACAAAGAGAGAGAGAGAGAGGGGGGGTGAGTGAGTGAGCGAGCGAGCGAGAGAGAAAAAACGAGCCTGGGTTTTAACGACATCTCTAATATTCATGCTGATGCATTTTGCTGCTTTGTGCTTTCATTTTCCGCCGCTCTGCCCGCCACGGTCTGGAGCTCGCCACACACGCCTCAGCCAGGGAGAGGGGAGGGCAGCGAGGGAGAACGAGGAGAGAGACAAGTGGGGGGGAAAAAAGGAGGAAAAAACAACTGGCCAAACAAGCAGGCAAGCTAACACAAAAGCCCTTTTTTTTTTTTTTTTTTGTGCGCAATAAAAGGAGTAACCTACCTTCTGGCTCGCGGAGAGGACGAGGGGAGCAACAACGGCAAAGCGGGAAGGACGAGACGTAAGAGGGAGAAGGCTCAGAGGGGCACGGAGAGTACACACCAAAGGCAGGCGGAAAGAGGAATCAATGAGAGGGGAGGAGAGAGGAGGCAGGGGAAGGTAACTCTTGACACACACGAACAGAGAGAGAGTGAGCGAGGGAGACTTGGGTGAGTCCGGACGGCGGCGAAACGGCACGCAGCAACAGAATGAGAGCTTCCTGGACTGCCACGCACCTCCTCTACCGCCCACAGCGCTGCTCCCTCATCACCCTGTGAAGAGACAAACGAGGGGTGAGAGAGAGGGAGAGAGAGCTCCCATGCGCTCCTCTTGAGCCCTGCCCGCGGGGGGAGGAGGAGACAAACGGCTCCGGCACTCTCACACTGCCCTGAGGAGAGGAGCCGACTGGGGAGGAGGAGGGGAGGCAAACGAGGAGCGAGGGAGGGGAGGGGGGGACGCACGGCTCAAGGAAGAGTGAGCGAAAAACCGACTGTTGAAAAAGGGAAAAGAGTGAGTGTGCTCGTAAGAGAAGGACGGGCAGAGCGAGCAACTGAGAGAGAGAAAAAACCCGGCGAAAGGGCAAGGCTTTTGTTAGCCGGTCGGAGAGAGGGGGAGGAAAGAGGAAGGAGAGAAAAAAAAAAACACCATGTCTACAGTGAAGAGGCCAAGAGGAAGGGTAAGTGAGCTTGCTCTGAGAGCCAGTGGGGAGGAGGGACAAGGGGGAGGAGGAGGAGGAGCCGGCAGGAACTGAACAACCTACTCGGCTACTGGCTCATGCTGCAGCCGCCGCCATCTTGAACTCATTGCTGCTTTTTTTTTTTTATCTTCTCTTGCTCTGCTGTGTTATCAAGGCACACTAGATTTACAGTGTTTATTTTTCCCCACCCCCCACTGCCTATTCATTCCATACACGGCGTTGCCATCCGCCTGCTGCACCGATGGCGGCCTGTGCTGTAGTTTACGTGCAGTAATGTGGTGTATGTGTGTGTGTGTGTTTGTGTGTCCTTCATGAGTTGAGCCTGTCAGTCACCACAGAGCTCACTGGACGTGGGAATGAGGGAGGGAGGGGAGAAACTGCCGGCCAGGCCCGAATGGAGCTTACTCTACCTTTTTTCACGGGGCCTTAATGGTCCCCACCATTTTCCCCGGGACTACGTGCTGTTCGAGAGATTGAAATCACTGCAGTGCTGGCAGGCTGTAATTTCAGTTATTTATAGATGTATTACACAGCTGCAGTGCTCTCACTTTTGGTGCATTTCATCTTCTCTCTCTCTCTATCTTCTCTCTCTCTCTCTCGCCCTCTCTCTCTCTCTCTGTTTTCAGATATTTTCTTTCCTCTTGCTGCTTCTTTCATGTGCACTCATGTTCTTCCGCTCCTAAGCGTTACTTTCAACCCCCCCCCTCCTCCCCCCTTCCCCTCCTCCCTCCTCTTTTTAACATTTGCTTGAATGAGAACATTCCAGCATGATCCAGTAAATTTCTTCCTAATAGCCTCGGCGGCGTTGCACACGTGACAATCATAATGCAGCTCTTGTATGTGTGTGTGTGTGTGTGTTTGTGTGTGTGTGTGTGTACCCCACATACACACACACACACTTTGTCGGTGAGGTTAAAGCTAATTCTCTTTATTTAGCTCGCAGTGTGGAAAAACAACGGCCATGATGGCGTACGCAACTCATTTTTAGATTAGGTCATCCATTTATGGGTTCCCCCCTCTGCACGCGGCTCAAGGCGCACCACTTGTGTTGGCATAACTGCAGCCACGCCATCTATTATTCACATATTATCACGTATCAGTCAGGCTGGATTATTTATGTCCGCCGGGGCTCCGATGTAACATGCCACGCTGAGCCCCAGACGTTTCGGAATAGCATCCTCCACCTTAAAATACTGTCATGTGTATCAGGCTGACGGAATTCCAGGGTCCTTTTTTCAGTCGTTCTCATGCTCGCTACAGTCGAGAGGATGCTGGGGAGTTAAAGTGAGCATCACGCTGAGACCGGTCCAACCCCCCCAAACCGCCCAGCATCCGAGTCGGAGGGGCAGCAACACGCTCTGCTGTATTATTCGTTCTCATACCCTCCAGATAATTGTGTTTTTCTGAATGAGTGATGGATGGAACGTTGCAGCAGCATCGTTGCAGCGCCTCTTCTTTTTTTTTTTTTTAAAGAACTGAATATTTCCTATTTGATCGTCTCATTCATTCATACAAATTGTGCAGTGACATCGCAGCATCAGTGTGTTGGTAGGAGCAAAGGTTTGCATGCATCAGCTGAGCTTTATCGGCTCGTTGTTTTAGCAACATCACCTCGTTTATCTGACCTGTTCTATGCACGTATGCAGACATGTTTAATGCATTAACCTACAAGGTTGATGCATTAAATGACAAACTGAAATTATATCTAAATTTTGATGCATCTTTATGCTTAAAATGAATTTATCATAAATATGAATGAGTTAAAACTTATTGGAAGTAACATTCAAAGTTATTTTATTTCTCTGTTTTACTACAACGGTCATAATTATAAATATGACTTCTTTTTTCTTTCTTCCTCTTTCTTCAGCCTCGAAAGAACACTAATGGTCCCAGTAGCCAGGTTCAGGTCCTCAGTCCCCCAATGAAGAGCAGCTCATCGTCCTCCTCCTCTTCCTCATCGTCGTCATCCTCATCCAGCTCGTCGTCGGAGAAGAGGACGTCGCGGAGGATGCATCATCAGGTCGAATCCACGCAGCTGGAGAAGCAGGAGAAGGCCAATAGGATAATATCAGAGGCTATTGCGAAGGCCCGGCAGCGCGGGGAGAAGAACATCCCGCGGGTGATGAGCCCCGAGAGCTTCCCCGGCTCGTCCTCGCAGCACAAGACCCACCGCGACCACGAGCATAAAGGAAACGGCAAGGCGAGGCTTAAGGAGAAGGCCCGCAGGAAGGCCTGCATTGTACCTTCCTCCAAGTCCAAGCAGAAGGCCAAGATCGGGTATGTAGCTCTAAACCGTTACAGAGCATTTTGTTGTGTGTTACTATAGTGATTATATAAGAGCACAGGGGTTCCCAAAGCGGGGTCCAGGGATCCATAGTGGGCCTTGAGACTTCCAGGTGGTCCTCAGCTAAATGAAGAATTTCCCTTTTTAATACAGGTGAAATATGAGCATTGAATAATAGAACCGTTTAAAAATATCGCTCCTTTATCTTGCTAATTTACTGATATAATTTACTTTATTAATAACGTATTTGAGGGTCAGAGCAGTGAGGCTGGATCAGATTTCTAGATGCTTGTAAAAGGTGTTCTGACTGCAGCCTCGAGTTAAATATCTCTGGACGTGAAGGGTCCTTTTTGAACAAAGTGGGGGTGCCTGTTGCTTATTGAGAGCCTAACCTGGGGGTCTGCAACATGAACAAGTTGCAAAACCCCTGTCAGTATAGCTATAATACTGATAATTCCACCTTAACCATCAGAAACTCCACAATTCCCCCCATCATGGTGTTTCATATCAATGCGATGGAATGGATGTGGAGGATTTACCCTCCATACACTATTGATCACTATTTTATCAGCACGCCAAAAAAAAAAAAAGGTTTGATGCAGACCTTCTCTCATGTGAGGGCAAATCAAATCCCCCTGAGGCCTTTTCACTCCGTCTGTATCAGCAGCGTCTCATTAACATGCGGAGCCCGGAGCAAACTGATAAATGTCACAAAGCGCTGGCAGATCCAGATATGCAGATGTGCACTAACATCACAAACTCTTCATCAATCGCACACATTCGATTTAGCTCCGATTTTTCCTTGCAAGCCTGATAAACTGTAATTGGTCGTTGGTGATGGGAGTTTTCTCGGATGTATTTGCATCGCTGCGGACGGAGATTGTTTGGACGTTGCTCATATTAAATATACATTCCAGTATCTTCCACCTTGCTCTTCTGCATAACAGTGTGCACGTATGCACCTGTGTGAATACGTTGTGTCTGCCTGTCGTTTGCCAAGATGGCAGCTCAAAGTTCAACAGACTTTACAGCGTGTCATAACAATAAAACCTGGCCCGGTCGTCAGCGCGGACACGGAAAGCAAACAAAGGCGGCATTCACATGCGAGGTGAGACCGTGCTGGGGAATATTTTCAGTCACGTAATGCTCATGTATAGATCCCATCTCTCCCATCCCCCCCCACACACACTCCCACTCCCAGTTTAACCGCCTTAGGCAGCGTACAGTGATAAGCCACACCCCACAGAATCTATAGAAATATCAGCTGCTGCAGATGTGAGGTCTGAGGAGACGAAGGGGGAAAGAGGAATGTGGAAAGATAATGGAAATGTCAGATTGTGCAGCTGTCATTGCCTGTAATTTTTGGTAAATGCCCGGCATGAGAATGACGGTGATGGGCGGCGATATCTTGCAGGGTTTATTACAAATCAGATGATGTAATTAAGAAATTTGTGGAACACAAGGAAATGATATTCCCGGTATTTTTGGGCCGGGATGCACATGTGTGTGCACACAGTCACTCAGGCCTCCTAGCTGTGCAGTTAACTAAAGAGTTGTTAATTTGTTGCCATCGCTTTTGATCATTTAATTAAAGCTCTGTTTGATCGTGTAATTTAACTTCAAGGCAAAGCACTCTGAGATCAGTATCTCCATTCCACATCGGTTAGTAAGTGCAGGCCCTGCTTCTGCTTCTCAACCAGCCGTGCACTCACTCGCGGACGAGAGAGGCCGTCGACGTTTAATCAAATGCAGTTGTTTGTGTCCGAAGACAGAATTCTGTCATTCAAATTCACTGCTGATAACTGGCCTTGTTGTTACAAGGTAATGAGCCGTGTAACCCATTTTTATTCGGTGTAACCATACTTGGCCTACATTAGGAAAGCGCATCAGATCAGGACGCATGCAGCCCGGCCTGAATATAGAAACCGACTGTTTCACTCGTCCTTTTTGTAGCAGCGCTCGTTACAACGTGCGTCCTGACCAGTTTGAACGGTGTCAGGTGAGCTGTCGGATTTCAAACTGTGGCGTTTGTAGATCTCAGATAGATCGAGTGTTAATAGATCGAGTTAATGTCGCCACCATGAATGATATTTCAAGAGCGTTTTGAAGTCTGATCTGGGCTGCACGAAGTCACCACAGGCAGTTGAGGCACATTATCTTCAATGAGCCTCTCACCAGTGGAAATTATTCATTAAACACGGCGGATTTTTTTTTTACAAAAGGAACCAGGACAAATCTAAACGTAGCTCAGAGGTTTTTCCTTCCTGATAATAAAATCCTATGTCCTCTTGAATTCAACCATGTCCTATGTCCGATGCATCCTTTTCCCTTTGAGACAACAAGTTCAGAAGTACGAGCCCTCGGTGCGAGTGTGGCAATGACCCACAGCTCCGTCTGTATGTGACAAAAGGCTTGTGGGAGTGTGTGAATATTTCACTTGTGAAGGTGTGAAGATTCATTTGTTGGCAGAGCGTTTATCTCCCCGCCGATTTACAAACTGCACGATAACGCATGAGGAAAATGCATTTCCCTTTTTTCAATACATCATCAGCTGCAACAAGAAACTGATAAAACCTGTGCAGTGACAAATACAGAAAGTTCAGTTTCACGGGGGGGCAGGCAGGAGACGTCCGATCATGATCAGTCACAGACTCGTGACACTGTAATGTAAACAGGATAACTTAAGTCAGGCGATGACTCCTCTGTTTTTGCATTTCCATTAACCAGCTTAGCTCCGCTGAGTTGTGCAGAGTTGCACCCCCGAGAGGGGATCTTTTTGCGGACCGGGGCAAAGGCATGCTTAACCGTCCTCCAAAGGGGGGCCGCGGTTATGTCTCGCTAACCCACGACGACCTCCTTTTCTCCCCGCAAACAAACACGTGTTGCTCGACTCCGCTCACGTCGGTGCAGGAGAAAACGAAATAAAAGTAGCTGTGTGTTTCGGCTCTCTTTACTTCTGTAGCCTCTAACTGAATCTCTGTGGTTTGTTCTTGCGGATATCTGCATAATCTTCCTGTTGCGTGTTGTTCGACAGCTAGTTACCTCCCGACGAACAAACCCAGCAAGTGAAAGATAAACAGTGAATATTTATCCAGCGTTTTACACACACACAAACACACACACACACACACACCTTCTGACCATTAGTCACACCGGTCCACAGATCGGCTTGCTAATTGAATCTACTCCATACAAGCACGTCACCAATTTAAACACACACCTTTTTAAAGCAGGTTGTAAAGGAAATGCAACTCTCCTGCCCCTGCTGGGCCGACGCGCCACGTCCAGCCAAGTCGGTGCATGTGTGTGGAAAAGGGCCAGAATACTTCCGTATTGGCCCCGAGCACCAGAATCTCTTTGCTTCAACGACTGCTACTTGACATATTTAAGAAGCTTAATAAAACATAGAAAAGATGAACTGTATTTACTATAATATACATGGACATGGTGCATGTGGACACTGCAGCCGACCCCTTGTTATTACCATTGCTGACGTATTTGAGGTCGGCTTCCACCCGACTGTATTTGTCTACAAATACCTGGTGTTTGTTTGTGTGTGTGTGTGTCTACACAGCCACAGTGAGGGATAGTTGTTCTGTTGCTAATGTTGAGTGTGTGTGTGTGTGTGTGTTGGGGGAGGTGGAGGAGTCTGCCAGCATACATGATGAAGAGCAGCTCTGGGGGAAGATTCCTACTGAAGGAGAGTTCCTGTTCATAAGCATGCACCACCCAGGGTCTTCCCATAAAATATTAATTCACCTCAGCAGCAGATCTCCTAAAGCTTCTGTAGAAGTCATTACTTCAGCTTCTTCTGTGCTGAGGATGGATGTGTGCAGGCTCTCTCATCCTCTTCTAAAAAGACGGGGGGGCGGGACTCGAGATGGACCTATTATCCTAATCGTCCGTGTAGTTAAACCGTCCGCTGTACTTTCACGACCACCTCGTCGTCCACTACAGTCATCAGTTCCAATTAAACGTCAGTAAGTGCCTTCTCAATCACTTAGCGCGTTCACTCTTCCAGCTTCTCTCACAGCAATTAAGGGGGTCGCCGGCGCCGGCTACTGCGGCAGGTGGTCGAGGACCACCGCCCGGATTAAGTGTTGTGGTTTTTAGACGTCAAGCCGAAAACCAGATGTGGTACATTAACGCCAATTTCCATTGAGTAATCGATAGCAGGGGCCTCCGACGGGAAAGTTGCTGAGAGTTATAAGACGTGTGAGACGTCAGTCCACCTTAAATGAGCCGACGTCGTTCCTGACGTTGGTGCAAATCCCCTTCGCTTTAATCAGCAAGTGGAGGTTTGGCTTGTTGTAGCATATATTCACCTATAAATGGTGTGGAGGTGGCGTCACTTATTGATCCTTAGCAGTGTTATTACAGACGTTGATCTTCATTAAAGCTCACATGTGGACAGCGAGATTGATCAGCCCGCAGACAGATGAACACAAGTCAACTTGCACGCCTCTGACACGTCGCTGCCGGAGGAGTTGGAAACCCAGAGGATTCCTTTGGCATAATGCAGGTGTCATTTCTGCTTTTCTGCTCAGTGAGCACACATGTCCCGCGAGCATGGAGGGGGGGGCTGCGAGGAGCGCGAGCTCAACCCTCCCCTACGTGCTCACAACCGCTCAACACTCCCGCTCGCTTGCCAGGCTTTGAAGCGGAGGGATGGAGCGGACCACCGCAGGATCACAGCGGTCTTTGTGTGAAGTTGGTTAACCGCCCAAAGGGGGTCACACCTTGTTGTTGATTAGTGTTCTGTCAATAGTCAATAACATACGTTCTCTTGTCTTGACTTCACCTAGATGACAAACGGCCAGTGAAAGGAGGGAAGACATCCAGGTCTGCCTCCTCTGTCTCCGCCCCCCAAAGTCCCAACAGTCAAACTTGACGAGCAAGCGGGTTTGTGAACGAGCGAGCGCTCGTCACGGCTCCGTGCTCGCAGGACGGCGTCGCCGCACGCAGAGCTGAACAACTCCCTTGCAAGGATTGTTTTCTGCTTGCAATGCAAATCCTGTGTTATGTGCACTCGCATCGCTTGCATCCCCCCGGTTGTTCTGTGCGTGGGCTCCGAGACTAATGAAGGACAATTATATTGCTGCGGATGTTGTTGTTTTCTTAAGTTTCCCGATCGTTCAACGGCTTTTGAAGAAGCGCAGACCCTCATCCTTGTGTTTTAGCGAGAGGATGCACCTTTTTTATTTGGTGAGATGTGTTGCAGGCGATGCTTGTCTGATCACAGGCTCTCTGAGGGCTGGAATTTGCGTTTCTACGCAACCTACCTGCTGAAAAATACAATTACCAGATGAGAGCAGTGTGATGCTCGTTCACCCTCCCACCCCCAACCCCTAAATTGTTTCCTAATATAAATTTAGCATGCTCAGAGCCGTGAGTTCGACATTTCCTGTGAGCAGGCGTGTTCGAAATATGCTGATGCCGTGAACGCAGCAGTGTAGCAGGGAAATATCAAACAAAATGGTGCTTGTGAGATCAATTACTTTATAGAAAATGGAGGGTTTAAGTCCGGCCCATCGACAGCAGCGTATAGCTGGTTCATACTTCAGTGCTTGCAGGCCGTCTAATCTCCTTGTCTTTTCTAAAAGCTGTTTTTCTAATTGTTTTCCTGATTAATCCCTCCGTCTGTGATATGTTTGTGGGCCGGTGTTGCATGCATGTGAGTGTCTGCATCACCTCTGGTTTTAACGCAGGGAATTTCTGCACAACCTTTAAAGGAAGAAGGTCGTCCTGCGATGCTCAAACAACCGCATCGTCTCGTCCTGCAGAAGGCATGTCTTGAAACCCTCACATACACTCTCCCGGCCATGCCAAGTAGGACAGGACAACACTTAGGGGGACGAGGAGTTTATTTGGCACAATAGGAGGAGGGAAGGCCAAGAGAGACTGCAATGACAACGAGTCTATCACTCACATGGAGCAGCTACCGGTGGCCTATCATCAGGGATCTGTGATGTTTGCTCGAGGCTAATTAGAGACGCAAGATCGTGCCTCGGTGGCCTCTTTAAACCCCGGTGGGAAACAAATAAACCTCCTTCTTCTGTGACAAACGACAGAATCATCCAGGTGTAAAAATGCCTCTGAAGATGAGGAGGTTGCCGCCGTGAAAGCAGACGACGAGAGACGGTTTCAGTTACAGATAATTAATCCGGGTCGTTATTTCCTCGGTTTCTCTTTGGCCTCTCGTCTGGCCTCTCTTTTGATCTTGAGCTTGTCCGGGGCTTTTCTGGATACCCAGGAATGACGCAGCGCACGGGGGCCCCACTGGAAGAAGCGCCCATGCAAGAGAATTAGTTCATCACATCAGGGAGACTCTCGGGCCGACTTCTTTCAGACCTTCTTTTCTCAGAAGGGGTCTTTTGAGAGAATATGTCGGCATGTCGGGCAGCTACTGGCTCAAAGGGAGAGCATACGCTGGTACTAGTGAACCCCTGGGTGGTCCTGCGCATCAGTCGCAGCAGGGTGGAACAAGCTCTAACTATCCCTAAGATGTGGCTTGTGCCTTCGATGTGTGTGTGTGTTTTCATCCCGGTAAGCTCTCGGCTGTCCGGGTTGTCCTTACGTAGCACCAACGCGCCTCCTCGCCATCGACGCTCGGCCCTCACCGGCTCCTTTAATGATTCCACCGCCCTCCAATATCTTGTTTCGCAGTCCAGGTTCTCCCTCTGTTATTCCTACATCCGAGCCAGCGTCCGTTTGATCCCGGCCTGCTGCTTTCTAGTGTTTCTTTCTCTATTTATACATGACGGCACAGCTGGTTGGAACATTTCTCAGGCAGTCACAGTGTCAGCGGACATGTACTGGGGCTGTTTGTCACAGGAAGTTGTGTAACCTTGAGTTCATGCTGCCCACATTGGTAAATACACACCGAGGGGTGCATTGCAAGGCAGGGGGGAGGAAGAGGAGATAGCTGGGAGAATCTGCTCTCTGGTATCAGAACATGCATGTGATCTGTGTCCTGAGACGTCTTCATCGTTGCTGCGTGCGCGGCTCCATTGTCGCGCCGTTCTGTTAGCCAGGTGTCGCCGCTACAGGAGCGCTAATCAGCTGGATCAGCTCTTTGTCTGTCTGACGAATGCCGAGTGCTTTTCAGGAAATTTGACAAACTGGTTTGTTAGTTATTTCACCAACAGAGTGGCAAAACAGGCACGACCAGATTGTTGTATCGTTGGGGTGGTGGGGGTGGGGGGGATTTAGTTCAACTCACAGTAGGGCCGGACACTTTGATTTTTGACACCTTTTTTTTTTTTTAACCCTCCGTCAAATCTTTCCTGGCATGTTAATAACCAGCTGATTAACCTCTTGACAAACCAGGGCTGGGGGGGGGTCAGAATGTTAAGTCACCGCTATGCTGTGAACACAACTGCTGGGATTAACTGGCTACTCATGAGACATGTTGTTGGAAAGCTCAGGACTGTGTGATTCAGACAACAGGGGTAACTCACATGTGATGCCTTTAAAAATCGTATACGTCCACACAGACTGATTCGTATAATTAGTGGTGCGTATTCTGCATTGGTGACTTCACTCTGACCTTTTGGTTGTTTTTTATTCGGTGTTCCGGCACACGGCGGGTTTACAGCTACACAGAGGGGCGTGGCCTGTGAATGAAAGCTGACCTAGAACATCATCAGGTTACAACATTTATACAGATCACATACCGGTTATATGATTCTTTGCGAGGCGCAGCTTGTTTATGACGGTAACGATGCTGACGCTGCCGCTTTACTCCGGGACACGGCACACACGTATACGCTGTTACCTTGTTAAGTATGTTTATATCCTTTGGTACATGAGTTGGGGTCGGCCACTCGCGGTGTTAACGTGGTGTTGAATAAACTTGACTTATCACTCGGCTGATTGGCAGCCGCTCACCGGGGTTGGATTTAGTTTAGATGAAGGAAATAAAGCAAAAAAAAGCGAAATATTTCTTTGTTTGTTTCGTCTCAAATGACAGTTTGCCGTCATTGTCGTCATATTTAACAGGAAGTTGTTCGTGTGTCTGTTGGTTTGTTTGTCTGTCCGTCAGCATGATTACACAAAAACTACCAGGCTGACTCCTGAAACTCGGTGAAGGGACGAAGCACAAACCAATGAAGAAGACGGTTCATTTTTGGGGCAGATCACTTGAACATAGTGACATACCTG
>CAAKHC010015701.1:0-19974 GCA_901007825.1 Macroramphosus scolopax | reverse complement strand
ACATGACAGCTTCTTCTCTGTAAACTGCAGATTAAATTGACCTCTGGACTTACGCCTCTGATGTTTTCCTAATTATCTTGTCTCGCCATCCTGATAAACGACAGCGAGACAGTTTCCCTCCTCTGCTGTTAAAACTTCAAAATGTGATGTGATTACACTTGTGGAGATCAGCCGAACTTAAAACTTACAGTGCTAAATCTGTTAAGTAATGAAGACGTTTGTACTTTAAACCACTACTCTGCTCTCTAACGATTCTTAGCTGAATGACAGAATGTTATCTGCATCAGTTTGGAATATCTCCTCTAGTCTGCCATGTTCCTCAGGGGTCTATTCCTGGTCCTTTATTGTTCTGTATCTACTGTATATGTTACTATTGGTCAAGTTATCTCCAATATCTTTTTCCATTCTATGCTGATGATACACAAATCTACTTGTCCATAAATCTATGAAAATTTAAAATAGTATCGCTTGTTTTTATACCACTGATTATTGAACTTTTCAACCCCTGCGACAGATTTACTGCTGCTGCTCTTCTCCAGGAAATAGCTTGAGACCGCAGACATATAAAGGATGGACGCCATGACAGCTCACTCAGAGTAAGTCAAAAGTTCTCAATCGCCCCCTGGTGGCTGGTAAATACAACCTGCCAGACTTAAAAGCAAAGTAAGAGTCAGACAATTTTTTTTTTCTTTTATGTGAGAGAGTTCTTCTCACACTGATTTTTGTGTGTTCATGTTTCTCATGTTTGGTTTTAAAGTGGGATGTGACGTCATGATTGACGTGGTTAAGTCATGGTTGACTGTGGTTAAGTGAATTTAAGGTAGTTGTTGAGACATCTAGGAACTGATTGGGAATTGTACGTTAGAGTTGAGTTGGGTGGGTCCTTGGTACCACTAATCAATTCCCTGATCAATACTGCGCAGACTCTGGTACCAAATAACCTCACTTGGGCAATATGGAAGCAACAGCCTGAATCCGGCTTCATATTCGTACAGTAGAGGCGGGCTGTTCATATATACAGTATCAACAATCAATCAACAATTGTAGAATCAGACATGCTACTTCTGTGTCCCCTTTTAAATCTCTTCAGAAACAATGACATTGCTTACAGTTTTTATCTATTGTGCTTTATTTGTTTATTTGTACCTAAAATGTGTATTTATTGTCTTTTATTTATGATGCTATGTCGGATGTATGGTACGAATTCAAAATGATTATTATTAGTAGCAGTTGTAGCAGATAGTAGAGAAGTAGTTTAGTGGTTGTGTGTGGAAAGATTGGAAAGCATGTTGCCCAACGTTACAAATAATTCCAAAATGAACCGAGCAGTGAAACTGTTCAATGACCTTTCCTGCACTCCGGCAGAGAGAGAGAGAGAGAGAGAGAGAGAGAGAGAGGGAAGGTCCAGTTTGTACTTCGCGGGCACCCGGTGCACGTGGCCGCGGTGTCCACGTCAGCAGCGGTGGATCAGCACCCTGGACAGCGCCTGGTCAACAATACAGCAGCCAGAGCTTCTTCCCTGCAGCTGCTGGGAGCACTGGGAGCGGCGCTTCACCCAGCCACGACCAAAGAATGGCAACAGAACAACGGCGACTTGTTTACAGGTTGTCACTCAGGTCTTTTCCTCCCCATTCCGGAAGTAGCAGCTGCGTCGGTTCGATCTACAAGCCGACCATTTCGAGGAGGAAAAATCAGCGCCAGCAGTATCATCACCACCATCTATCTGATCCAATAATCAATGCCATTGCTGCTTTGTAATTGCTCTCGGATGCGAAGACATCTTCATGCGTCTTCCTCTTCTTTCCTCGCTAATAAGAAAAAATCGCAAGGTGCCTTTATTATTTGGCCGAGACACGGTGATGGACATCGAGCGAGGATGGGAAACATGGGGCTTTCGGGTGTTTTTGTGTTGCCATATTTCCAGCTCTGCTGAAAAAAAATGCAAATGAAACGGATTGTGTTTTTGATCTCGACGGGGAATGTCGGGATGAATGATTCTACGTGGATCAACCGGAGGCTTTACAAAGAGGAGATGAAATAAAAAAAAAAAAAGATGCTCGGGATGCTACATTGAAAGGGACAATAAAAAAACAGACAAATTATTAACACGTCAAAATCAAACTTCCTTTTTATCCTCCGCGCCGTTTTGACCCTTTTTTGTGGATTATGATTCTTGACAAGAGTCCCAGATGTGACTGTGTGGATGGCATGTCGTTGTGTTTTACATCCCATCATCTTCTGTTCCCTGGCTCGGCGCTGCTCTCTCTTCCACTCGTCCACTCTCTCGCGGTCTTCTGCTATGGGTAGCAAAACATGTAGGCTATTTTTTGCTGCAAGCCCAGTGCATGTGAAAAAGGTGTCTTTTGGAGCAGCAGCGCAGGAAAATGGACCGTGGCCATTAAAAAACAAGTTGTGGTGTTTTCCGGGGCGAGATGCATCTGTAGTTGTTTGAATATTGAAAGAGTGTCTCGGCCAGCTGAAAGGGAAAAATCTTTCATCCGCATTGGCTTATAGACACACATACCATCAGTGGAGGGAGAGCCTTTATTCCTCAATTTCAAATTAATGTACACCACCATGAGAATGAACATATGGGTGTATGAATATTAATATTATCAATAATAATAAAGGGAGAGGAGGCGTTTAAAATTCCTTTATTTCGGTCTATATGTAGCCAAACATGTTCAAGTATCGGATCCGCATGTTTTTTAATGAACTGAAAGTCCTGGTGTTTATGCGATCCGAATCGAGACAGTCCGGCTCAGACACAGATAGACGGTCCGCCACCATGCGAGGTCTGGGGATGGGCGGCTGCGGTTGGCCGCCTTTCGTCGACTGCCATTCCCGGGATGACGAGGAGGAGTACTACGGCAGCGACCCGCGGCCCCGGAGCCTGGCGTTTGAGGACAAGGAGCCCAAGCTGCAAGTGGGCCTGGACGCCGTGTCTCTGGCCAGCACCGCCAGCAGCCTGCGGACCCCCCAGTGCCGGATCTGTTTCCAAGGCCCGGAGCAGGTAGACATGCAGCTTGTTTCTGTTTCTTTAAAAATAGAAGCCTTTGTGGGGCCACTTGACTGAATTGAAACAGATCAGCGGGGAATTTTTATAAATAACCCCACATTTATTCCAAATCTGCCATTTTTTCCCCTCAGCAAATCACAAAGGGTCTGGATCAGAGGACAATCATCCTCTCTCTCTCTCTCTCTCTCTCTCTCTCTCTCTCTCTCTCTCTCTCTCTCTCTCTCTCTCTCTCTCTCTCTCTCTCTCTCTCTCTCTCTCTCTCTCTCTCCACCCGCACCTTCCCCTCAACTGCCTCCCTTGAAAAAAAAAAAAACAATCTAGGTTGAGGATGTAGAGCTCTTACAGAGGTATTGTCTTCTGTCTGAAAAGATGATTGCTTATCTGAATAACACTGTTTTCATAACTGAGCTGAAGAGGCAGCAATTCCCACACATCTGAAATCCGGCCAGCATAGCAACAAAGAAAGTTAGCCAATTAGGTCTGCAGGATGACAAATGGAGTGAGAGGGACTGAATATGCATGAGTCACAATGATTTTAGAAATGTAAATCAACTGTCCCCCCGTTCACATGTGTCACAGAACAGGATGATCCCTCACAGGATGATCAACTCTTGATCGCGTGATCGCCACTATTCCTGGTCAGACAATGGTGTAGTGGTCCCCGAAGAGGTGGGGACACTCTATGAGGCAGAAGGGTAGATCACTAAGGGTTGACACTCCATTGAATTTCAATGGGAATGACAGGTAGCGATGGACTGATTTGTCTTATATTATTTAATTTATATTATGTAGATAATTGGCATCGGCCAAAAGTCTGTGATCAAGGGGTCGATTAACAAAAACAAATGTTTTTGATTAGATATGGAAAGTTCGGTGATGTCGTGTCTGTTCATGGAAAAAAATAACAAAAAGAACAGCAGTGTGATGTCGTATTAGATATTTGCCGTTGGCGTCCCTGCTCTCAAAGTATCGGCTCTGAAAAACCCACATCGGTCGACTGCTAATGCTGGTGATTGTACTGTTAAATAACAGAGAAATAAGTGCACATCCTCTACTACACCCCTGATACTAAAAAGACAGGTTAATATGATTTTCTATTTCTGCTCCTTTGTCCCTCCGGTGCTTGATGTCTTTCACGGAGCCAAAACAAAACTATAAGTGCTGCATATCTTTGGTCTGTGGCCAAATGTCAGTCTCACCAGATGCGCTGGAACATGTGCCGCCTGCTCAGCAGGTAAACCTGAAGCCTGCTGAGATAATTCAACAAACTGTAAATCTTGCAGGAGCACAGATGGATATTATCATTTAGTCACTTCTCTGAGATATACTGTTATTACAGCCCATGTGCTAATGTATGACATCTGCCTCAGAGTTTCTATTGTCAGCCGTAGTAAACTGGGGACTGTGAAATCGGGTCAGTCGATGTCACAGACAGGGATCAACCTTGGGTTGTAGTTTTGCCCACTCAAATGTCTTCTTTGAATAAAAAGGTTGATGTTTGAGGCTTTGGGCTCTCCAGCAAGGTGACTCATCATGCAACATGGCCTCTTTTAGCAACAGACAAAGAGCAAGCAAACAAAGCACTGAGGGAGAACAGGAAGACTACACATCTCACTATTCTTTGTTCGAAGTGTCGTACACGTCCTCCTGGAGGAGCACATGTTTGCCATTTTATTGTTATTTCATTATTCAAGCAGGTCTCAGCAGGGGCCGGGATCATGTCGCTGTCAGCGGGCCAATTACCTGCAGACATAATCACTTTGCTCTGTGGGCCACACTGAGTAGGAATCCTTATCAGCTGTCTGTCAAAGACGTCCGCGTGCCACGGTACAGTAGCTGGGCCACTGATTCCACTTGACACTGTTTGGATTCACAGAAACATCTCCAGCTTACTGGAGGGCCCCTTTCATGGCCCGAGACTGATCAGTTTGAGCACATATACACGGAATTATCGGCACGCTGGATTGAGGACTTGTAGTATCCAACACATGTTTTTACCTGATGTCGGGGGGAACTTTTCATTTTTTTAAGCCGTAGAAGTGACAAATCAAATTAACGCCTTCATGTCGTGTGTGGGCTTGAGGGACAAGCTCATGCCAGTTCATCCGTGCAGGAAGAGTTTTTGTATATCTGAAGGCAGCTGTGATGTTTGACAGTGATTACTTATCATTTAAAGGTCTAGTGTGGAGAATTTAGGACGGATTATTGGGTCGAACAGAATATGAAACCAAATTCACTAAATACTGCAGAATGCAGGACGATCAATATTTGTTAATGTCGAACAAGATTCCCGCAGAGTTTAAGTCACACTCGGGTGGTGCTTTGAAGAATTGGAGTCAATTTATGAACACAGTAAAATGGTTTTCCATGGGAATAAATAAATAATCTAATAGTGACTATCTAGACTAACTGGAAAAGGAGCCAAATTCAGAGATGAATTATTTCTCCTGTTCTAAGTGGTTCTAAAATTATGCAACCAAATATTTTGTTGCTCTCCAGAGTGACACAAACAAACATTTTCCTATCTGACAAATTATCATTTGTCTTCCAAAGCACTGTTGTAAAAATATTTTTATGATGCTCTAATGCTCTCAAGCACTAACGCGAATTTGTTGACGTCAAGGAAAAGGGGCTTGGGGTAATATTGAGCTGCTACCTTTATGCTAGGACCTCTGTTGTCAAGGTTACAATAACATCCACTCAGTTACCCCCATCATTGACACCTACAGTTATACTATAGTTATTTGTTTAATTAAATAGATGTTAAGGATGTGATTTACCGTTTTTTGACGTTTGAGTTACAAGTCATTTTATTTCTATAAAAGGTGTAAACGAGGTTGCGCTAATAAACATTTAAACATATTTAATGGTATATATAGCTCCTGTATGATTTAAAATCATAACCACAGCTTTTAAAGGTCTTTGTTTTTATTTTAATCATGACATTAATATTCTCATCCCGGCCTCAAAATTATTCCTATTCCTATTCCTATTTACACACACACACACACACACACACACACACACACACACACACACACACACACACACGCACGCACGCACGCACACACACACACACAACAACAACCGCTTGACATTTTAGGAATGTTTGCTTTTGTATTGCTTCTATTTAGTTTCTCATATACTTCTGACCTTCTCTGTGTTATCTTTATAATGTCAGCAGGCAAGTTATTTTAAAGTTTATTAGTGGCGTGTGGCTCATCCGACAAACACAATCCTCATGCGGTGGCACACTTGAAGTCTTTTATTATAAGTGGGAAGGTCAAACGAGCCAGATGGGGGAACGACAGAGTGCAGATGGACGGAAAAATTATGAGGTATTGATCGTGTCAATGCAGCGGTTCTCCTGCGCATGAACGTTCCATCGTTTTAAACAGGTGAAACAAGCTGATTGATATTTTCATAGTAGTTTAAGTTTTTTTTCTACCACTGCAAAATAAAAATAAAAAGGCTTTAGTTTGATTTGTGACATTTTCAGGGAGTTACATGAGAAGATGGATCGTATTTACACATGTATGCTACACAGGACGACGTCACTACGGGCAGCACACGGTTAGCTTAGCTTAGCATAAGGACTGTAAACAAGGTGGAAAGCGCTAGCCTGGTTATGTCCAAAGGACATTTTATATCTCGTGAATTATGTGTTAAATCTGTTATTTTAAAATCTGTATATAGGTTAAGTGCAAATTCATGTTTTAGTTTTGCTGGGGCTTTTGTGACTCTTCAAACAAAGGAGAGATAGTATGTTTATTAAGAGGATGTATTTTCTTTCGCATTGATGCTAAGCTAAGCTAACCGTTGTCTGCTGGCTGTAGCTTCACTAATTAACATGATAAAACTCATTTGTTTGAAGGAGTCATATAAGCCCCAGTTAATTACGTTTTACTTTTATTACAGATTTTTTTTTTTTAAAAATTGAAAGCTTCAGAGGTTGTTTCCTTTGGACAGATCCAGGTAAACGTTAGCCTCTTTGGACAGATTCAGGCTAACGTTAGCTTTTTTTTGGTACAGATTCAGGCTAACGTTAGCTTCTTTGGACAGATTCAGGCTAACGTTAGCTTTTTTTTTTTGGACAGATTCAGGCTAACATCAGCTTTTCCCCCCTTTATAAAATCTTACTGCTAAGATAAGCTAACGTGTTCTGGCCGTCTGATACAAACATGGATGTGGTTTCAGCCTTTATTTTTTTTAATGATATTTAGCAATAACAAAATTGATATAAATAAATTTGTCTCCTGATAAAAAAAAAGAGGATTAAATTGGGCTAATATTTATTTAAACGTCACTGAATTGAGACGAAGAGGCGGATTTCTCAATGTCAGAATATTCCTTCATCCTCCCGGAGGTGAACTCTGCCGCCCACCTGGCAGTCAGTATGTATGTTTGATGTCTTCCAGGTTTGTTTGCGTTAGTCGGGTTTGTGTCGAGGTTATCTGAGTTCACTGAGAGTTTGTGTGTGTCGTCGTGAGTCTTCAGCAGCTCTTCTCTCCTTCACCTTCGTGCCACTGGAGCTTCTCGCTCCCTGCTGTTGTTGCAGAGCTAACATGCCCCTTCACCAACGGGCCCTCGCATCAAGCAGCGCACATTCATTGATTTAATAATGATTCATTCTCCTAAACCCCCACCCACCCCCACCCCAACACTGTTTTTAAGAGCTTCTCATTCAATATTGATGCAAAGGTTTGCGAATGCAGAGGTTTTTATGCCTTTTTTTATTATGTTTCTTTTGAATTAGATGAGGACTTTGCAGATGCAAAACGTGTGGTGTAAAAATTTAAGCCTTCTGACAAAATGGATGTATGATGTTGAACGGAGGTGACAGCCTTAATGTGGTGAACATGGCAGCAGGCTTCAGGTGCTGCGGAGGCGCCACACTAGTATGAAATTATTAAGGGAGAGATTTTCTATTTTAGGGTGGTTCGACTGTTTTTCCGAGAGCAGTGAAGTCTCTTCTGTTTTATTCTTGTCCGGTATTATTACGTTATTTCATTAATCCCTACTGAGCTTTATTACATACGAAAGAAATCAAAACAGCTACTGAGCATCAAAAATACGTCTTTCAGATGTGCGCTATGGGTCATACAACAATCACATGTCTAAACATAATGGTTTTAGAAATACAATTCTGTGGATGCTATGTGGAGAAGATCTGATCTTTACAGGTCTGTGCACTTGCTTCATAACAGGAAAGCAGAATTTCAGTGTGACATATAAAGTCAAACTGTGATATGATGCAAGTTCAGCATCACTCTCACTCAACTAAACAGTGACGTGCAAATCTTTTACTGTGGCTTGCTAACACGCCATTATATGATCTTCCACAGGTAACCGAACTGCAAACAAGCCTCTTAAAAGCTTAGTGTGTAGCTCGGGACATATTTTTTCTATCCAAACGACAACCGCTTTCCATCCCTGCGCCTCTCATGTCAAACAGACAAAATTGATTATATAGACTTAAATTGTCATACTAATATCCCCCTCAAAGGGATTCTGGAGAGGCCTGAAAAGCAATCATATGTCACACATACAAGCCCCATCCTTGCTGTCAACTCAGACATGTGGATGAGAAAACTGGAAAGGATCTTGTTATTTTAGTCGTTTGAGACAAACTGTGTCTTGATGGTTGAGATAAAAATGTAAAGAGGCAATCTTGCTTTCACAATTGGGGATCAGATTAGAATACATTTTGGTTTCCCATTGTTTTAATTGCTGTGTTTCCTGTTGTGTCCTACAGGGCGAGCTGTTGAGCCCCTGCCGGTGTGACGGCTCCGTGCGCTGCACCCATCAGCCCTGCCTCATCCGCTGGATCAGCGAGAGGGGCTCCTGGAGCTGTGAGCTCTGCTACTTCAAGTACCAGGTCCTGGCCATCAGCACTAAGAACCCTCTGCAGGTAACATCACTCACACACACACACCTTTGTATCACCTCATGGGACATTACATTGACGTATGTTCATTTCCTGCAGTCTTGGCCTTAACCTTACCTCCCCTTTAACCACGTGTGTACCTACAGGTTAAGTAGATTTTCATTTATGTGGTACTAAATCATAACAGAAGCTATCTGAGGGCACTTCAGTGATCACAGCACCTACATTTCACACCATTGTTTCCCAAACGTTCACATTAGGCCTTATCTATAAATCGTGATAAGTTTGTTCATGACTAGCAAAATGCTCGCCTTACTTAGGACAGAATATTCACATGTGATGCCGATCCAGAATGAAGATAATGTCTTGTGACTGGCTGCGGAAACCGTGAAGTGTTGGTGTTGGAGAAATCCCAACAGGCCCGGATTGTCACAGAATTTGAACTAAAAAGACGCAGTGCTAATACCGTGGTCATCCGGATAAAAAAAAAAACCTCACAGTACCCACTTGGGTAACTTACAAACTGGCCAGCACAGCGTGGCGCAGTTCAGTTCAGTTTGGCTCAGCAGTGTGAGAAAGAGGCTCGTCATCACGTCAACAACATGGCAGGAGTGTTTCAGAGAGCGAAGCTACTTGTCATGCAGTTAAACTCAAATGCTGCTATTCCCTGTGGATCAGGCATCTGATGACATGAAAGAAAATTAAATCCTATTTCACAACATATACAAGGTACAAACGCTGCCGCAGTCGGGCATCAAACCCAACACTCTTTGCTAGAACTAATCCCGGCCGTCACTGTGGTGAGAGGACTGTTTGCCATATTGTGCTGACACATTTTCCCTCTGCGTCACTGTCCTTCTGCCCTCCTTTTCAGAGGCAGCCAATGACTCTAAAACCTATTGAGAAGTTGCCATGTGTGTGTTTGTGGGACATTTATGAGTGTGTGAAGACTTCATCTACAACTTAGAACAGGATTGTTTGTCGGATGTTTTATTCATTTGTTGACAGATTTAATTTAATCATCAGATGATATGTTACATAATTTGATTGTGATATTTAAGTAAGTAAACTAGTTAAACTGTAGATTAGTTCATTAAAAATGTGGACCAGTGATGGAAAACTTTATAGCTTAACTCCTCTAGTTTCAGTCAGAATTATTGCACCTTTACTAAACTACATTGATTTGACACATTGACTGTATAAAAGAGCTGGACATCGCTTCTCGGTCTGAAAAGTGACACCAACGCAGAAATGAATCTACTTCTCACTTCACAAGTATTACTTCAGTAACTAGGCTGTAGACCTGGAGGACAAATCTGCCCCCTGTCCCCCCAAAAAAGAGAGCCCGACTCAGAAATAAATCTCTAAACTTAAAGATTGCTTCCTTTGAGTACCTGTCTGCAGCACAGAAAAACAAAACACAAACCTAGAATGTAAACTAGAATATAAACTAGCTCCACCGTCACCAGCTACAACGATAAAATGCTGCTTAAGCATCAATGTTTTCATGAAGGTAATCTGGGGCGACCGTCCTTGAGCAAGACATTGAACCCCCTATTGCTGCTGCTGCTGTGTCATCAGTGTATGAATGTGTGTGAATGTGTTAGCAGCTTGGCAAAGCACCTGGCATAGCTGCCGCAAGGCGTGTGCCAACAGTTCGTGAATGGGTGAATGAGCAGTGCTGTAAAAGCCCTTTGAGGACCGTTAAAATGGAAATGTTCTATATTAAAAATGCAGATTTACCATAATAATGTAGTTTAATATGAATCATTTTTTTGTGTTTTTGCATTGTTGTATGAACTATCTGAGTATTTTTCCTTGCACCACTTTGGTTCTTCCCAGTGGCAGGCCATTTCTCTGACTGTGATAGAGAAGGTGCAGATCGCCGCCATAATCCTGGGCTCCCTGTTCCTCATCGCCAGCATCTCCTGGCTCATCTGGTCCTCCCTCAGCCCCTCGGCCAAGTGGCAACGCCAGGACCTGCTCTTCCAAATCTGCTACGGCATGTACGGCTTCATGGATATCGTGTGCATAGGTAAAGGACAGCCCGCGTGTGAAAACATGCAAAGCCAACAGCAGGATTATTAATAGCTCCATGAGCATCAGTGGGAAGGTTTTTTGTAAAAACAAAATCGCATGAAATTACATAGTTATAAAGCTCAGGTGACACAGGCAGATGCATTATGCAACAAGAGTAGCAGGGAAAGCAGGATGGGCTGTGCAACAACACAAATATTAATAAACATGGGCTGCATCGTGCAAGGACATGTATTCAGTTCACATTCTGCTGGTTGCTAAGGTCAAACAACTTTACCCAGAAAACAAATTTAATAAGCAGATGGTGAAAATGTAGGAGACGACAACTAAACTAGAAAATGTTGAGGCTGTTTTTGCAGAGCAACCTGGTTGACTGTTTCTGTGTAGTTATGAGTTGCTGAGAACAGATGGCATCTTCACTGTGATTATCGCCAACTGTCTATTCTAATCCACAGGCGAGATCCTACCTGTGATGCAGCTCGCAGGCCTCTTTAGAATAATATTTCATGCACTGTTCTTCACCCTGCGTCTTCTTCTTCCTCTCCAGGCCTCATCATCCACGAGGGCTCATCAGTGTATCGGATCTTCAAACGCTGGCAGGCTGTCAATCAGCAGTGGAAAGTACTGAACTATGAGAAATCGAAGGACTTGGGCGACCCATTGAGCTCGAGCAGCAAGGCGGGGGCCCGCGGCTCTCGAGGTAACCCCCACGGGCTGGCGAGCAGCAGCGCTGGCCGACAGAGCAGGAGGCTAAGAACTATCCTGAACCACCACTGTGGATACACCATCTTGCACATCCTGAGCCAACTGCGGCCACATGACCCGCGGATAAGCGCCGCCGCCAACCGGGAGGTGGTGATGAGGGTCACCACCGTATGAGTCGCACTCTGCATGTGCGGTGGGATCGATCTCGTCTTTGTGTCCAGATGTAAATGAGCGGAGGGGTATCATATTAAGTACTAAAGACTCACGTAGGCAACAAGAGCCTGTGAGAAGCTGAGTGATGCCCGGAGCATCAACAAGACACACTTGAGGATTTCTACTCTTGTTTCGTACAACTAAGGGAAGCCAGATGCTCCTTTTCAATAATTAAGCAACTGAAGAGAACAAGGACGAAAAAGAATAAAAGACATCAAACATGAGAGTGGGAAGTGTAAACAGGCTTTATAACTAAATCCAATATGATGAGACGTTTTTTCCAGTTCAATATCAGGAGACATTTTTCTTTGATTTGATCTTCTTGATTTGTATCTTTCCTTTTGTTTTCTACTCACTCTCTGATTTTGTACGGATGTATGATTTTAGAGGAAATCATGTAATTCAATACAAAAAACATTTCCAGGACAACTATGTATAATGATCTTAAAATTTCTATGAGCTTACCAATGCTGGCTAATAAGACCGAAAACTGAAACAAACAACATGAACATGAGGGGGAAACACGGAGGTGAACAATAAGTCATTACAAGTAAAGAAAAAGAAAAAATATTAACAAAAAAAAAAAGGAAATCAATGAGATTTCAGTGACACTTTCTGCAATAAAGATGTACATTTCACAGGGAGGTTTGCATGGGTATATAATTTTATTCTTCATCACATAACATAAGCACATGACAAATTTGCTCTAACTCGAATGGTGCTTGCCAAAATAAACACGTTAGAAACATCTGAGTTCATTGCACCAACATGACAAATGGCAGTGTGTTACAGCTCTTTCAGCTAAGATACAGATTGTTGCTGCTGTGTGCTGATTCAGATTTGATAATAAGTAAACTATTGGATTAAAACTGGGGATCGAATGATCTCTTACTACTCTGTCTCACTCTGTCTCTTCTTTAACCCGGCCTGAAGCTTGAATCATGCGTGGTGTCGTCGGGTGTCACGTGAGTTTGTGTGAAAGTATCAAGAGGTGACCTTGTTTTAAAGCTGCGAGCTCCTGTTTATTTCCTCTTGTTCTGGGGAAAATAATACATATATTTCTGACATCATATAGCATATGTTTCACTGTAGAAATAATGATCTGCAAGATATTCTCCCTCCCGCCAAGGACTCTTCTTGTCCTTGAGCTGATAACTTAGAGAAGAAGATATATCACAGAAGATAAAGGTGCACATACAAATGAAGAATTCTGTACAATTTGATTTATAATACAGGACCACATGGCTTGCTTTAAGAATATTATGGACCCTTTCAAGCTGACACAAGCATGTTATAGTGACACTGCAGCTAATCTAATATACTCACTCACTCGCCAATTCATTAGCTACACCCATAAAATTTAATCTAGTACAACAACTTCGCCATGAATTCTACCCCGACTTGATATATGTTTTTTTAATTTTCATACGTCAAGAATAAGATAAACGGTGAATCCAAGAGAAAACAAAAGGCCCTTTCTCTGCTTTCCCTTAAGTCTCAAACCTCCTCCCGTTGTAAGTTTGTCAGCGTTTGTCGCCCCCCAGTGGCTTCTCCTGGTGGTTACCTTCCCTTTAGATTTAAACCATTTCATTTCTCTGAACCGGAAACTAACTCAGAACTACTTTCAGGTCAATCTAAATTTAAAATAGATAACGGAACCAGCCAAGAGATTCTATATCTAAACATATACATTTTATAGAATATATGATTAAAAAAAATGATTCAGAAAAACTTTATTTCGCTGTCAATAGGATTTAATAAGAGACTTTTACTTTGAAATTAAAACCGGAACTCTTGTATTTATCCAGATGACGTAACTTAACGCGGATAAACAATTAAATAATGTGGTTTTTATGAGCTAAATGCTGTTTTTTGCAGAAGTTTAAATCTGGTTTATTTTGGCTATCGGTAAAGAGAGAGACTTCCGGTCATGGTAACCTCAGTGACGTGTGGGAGGGACTTTGCCCCT
Organism: Macroramphosus scolopax; assembly: GCA_901007825.1. Taxonomy (NCBI): domain Eukaryota; kingdom Metazoa; phylum Chordata; class Actinopteri; order Syngnathiformes; family Centriscidae; genus Macroramphosus; species Macroramphosus scolopax. The sequence continues at coordinate 6,144 of CAAKHC010015701.1, read as the reverse complement.
CAGTTTCTTTCCTACTCCCTCCTCCTCCTCCCCCCTCCTCCTCCTCACCTGTCCGGTGAGTCGACACCTGAATCTTGGGGTCGATGTCCAACCTGCCGGATTTTCTTCTTCTTCTTCAACCGAAACTCCGCAGGAAGCAAGAAGAAGTACAATGAATCATTTACCGGAATGTTTCTCTGAAGTTTCCTACTTGTTTCTCTGAAAGTTTGTAGAGAAGATTCCTGCCACACAAGATGTTCTCCTTTCTGCGCTCAGGTGAGTTACCTGCTTGTTTGAAAGATTATTCCGTCGTATCTTTATTAGCAAATGCTGACCCCCCCAAAAAAAAATAAAACCCGGAAGGATTTACAGGATTCGATCCTAATCATGTTTAATACCGATAATCGTTTCCTGTGTCGTAAAAGATGAAATTACCCCTCAGATCCACTCCACATCTTCTCCCTACCAATGTGAACATGTTCCTGTTAGTACATCATCCTCCATCAGGGTTAATTCATTATCTGCCATCAGCTATATTATAGGGTTATTAAAGCTCTTAAAGGAGCAATGTGTAGTAATTAGCATGATCTGAAAGATTGATTATAATGTTCATAATTAGGGCTGTGCCATATCATAATATAATATAAGTTATTTTGTTCACATCATCAATTGAGTATAAGAGTATTTGCACCAGAGCATAAACATTCACGTACAGAAGAAACTTATGTGTACAACATTTCTATTTGTTAAACCTGGAGTTGAAACCTGCTTGTATTGGTGTTCACATCGTCCCTAGTTTTACAGAACTTTTCACATGACCACTTACATCACCATCAACGCCAAGAATACCATGAAACATTGTTTTCAATCCTCAGTTCCCAACAGTTTTCCTCAGTGTTTAATCTCCTAAAACGAATCATTGCTGTTTGTTTGTACTCTTGACTGAGCCCCTTACATCCACCTAGGGGGAACTAGGGTCTTCCTCCTACAGGAGTCCTCACTTGTTTACCTGTTTACATGTAGTAACCAATCTGAGCCGCCCCGTCTCCAGACGAGCCAGTACAGCGTTTTCTACTCTGTTTTCATACAACTACAATTGTTGCCAAGTGCATTTATGCAGCAACTCATTGTTCACGCCGGTGAGCAGCTGATCCCTGAAGCTGGCTGGCGTACGAGCTGGTGAACTCTGAGATCAAATCCTGAGCTCAAAGTGTACATAGGTGGAACAGAACACGACTGCTAATGAACGTTGCTCCATAACGTGAACGATTACTTACCTAAAGTGAACAGGCAAGTAATCCCAGTATAATTACCTGTTTGCTTCCAGTCAGAGACCCCCACCGCCCTCCTCCTGAGAACATCCACATCTCCTCCCTGCCTCCCAGTGTTCCCACAGATCAGGAGCCAGAACAAACGGGAGGACGAGACAAGGGTATTTATCGTGTCAACACAGTTTCTTTATTGTCAAGCGATAATAATAGTTTCATGAAACTGATGAAGCCTTTCAGCAGGAAACTTATCAGGTTCTAGGATGCAAGGAAGCTTCCAGCTGCCACCAGCGTATCTCTTAAACCAGTACGAAAGGTTTACATTCTATTTTATCCCTTTTGTGCTCTTCATTTATACTTTAACTAGTTCTGCTTTCACACTTTCTAGTTATTCTTGAACTATAGTTCTTGGCATGTTGGAGTCTATCACCACGGTTTGAAATATCAGAATCTCTATTCATACATTCGTGGTCCCCAGAGGATCAAACCTGCGGACTCTTACAATCCCCTGGCCCGTCATCTAATGTCTCTGGTGATTTAGCGCCATCATCAGGTCAAAAATGTTATTGTGGTTTTCTTTATGTCACAACAAGTGAATGAAACACCACAAACTGGTTATCTATCTATCTATCTATCTATCTATCTATCTATCTATCTATCTATCTATCTATCTATCTATCTATCTATCTATCTATCTATCTATCTATCTATCCATCTATCTATCTATCTTTTCAAGTGTCAGAGGGCGACGTGGAGGAAGAGAAAGACGTGATCGAGACCACGCACACTCACACCGGGATCTTCAACCTGAAACGGGCCAATGAAGCTGGTCCTGGTACTTACTTTGAGCAGAGGGTCCCAGTCCCAGAGGACACCGAGGTGATCCATCCTACATGGAGTGAAAGTGATGCTTAGTGAGATTCATCGTATTAGTGTCACAGCTTGTCTCTTCCCCCCCTTCCAGAGGGTGTTTAGTCTCCGAAAGCTGTGGGCCTTCACTGGGCCGGGGGTTCTGATGAGCATAGCCTACCTGGACCCAGGTAACATCGAGTCTGACCTGCAGTCTGGAGCTAAAGCTGGCTTTAAGGTACTAATCCAAAGATCTTCAGCTGTTACTCACACAAACAGAGAAATATGATCCTCTCAACTGCAGTGAGAAGCTGGAACCTGGAACAGAACCCACATTCCATTTATTGTACAGTCTGTCACCATGCAGTTGTATAAAGGATACTTATATAAGAATATATATAGGTTGTACAGTAAACTGCAGGTCAACGTTCAACTCAGGTGATCGTTTCCCAGCATAAATAAAACGAGTGGTTGCTCTCTTGAAACATTGAACTCCTGAGTTATTGTTTAAGCCGAGAGAGGCAATGACTGTGTAGGTGCAGCTGGGATACTTCATCTTATCTCTCATTGCGGCTTGCACACAGTTACGCGGCGTGTTTGTAAATAGACGAGGTTTGTTTCAGACAGATAAGGTCTCTGTTGTCGTGCTCCTCAGCTGCTGTGGGTGCTGCTGGGAGCCACCATCATCGGCCTCCTGCTGCAGAGGCTGGCGGCGCGGCTGGGCGTCGTCACCGGGATGCACCTGGCTGAAGTCTGCAACCGGCAGTACCACACAGTGAGCTCGTCCTGTCCTAAAATTAATAGAATTCGCCTTTAATGCCAAAACAATCGTGTCCAATGCCTCTGTAATGCTGAACAACACATCAGCTGCTGTGTCGTCCGTCCAGGTGCCGCGTATCATCCTGTGGTTGATGGTGGAGCTGGCCATCATCGGCTCAGACATGCAGGAGGTCATCGGCTGCGCCATCGCCTTCAGCCTCCTCTCCTCCGGCAGGTGGGGTGAAACACACACATCAGTTTACAGAGTGACAGTAACTTCTAATCTCATGTGCGTGCATGTCACCTGACAGGATCCCGCTGTGGGGAGGCGTCCTCATCACCATTGTAGACACATTTTTCTTCCTCTTTCTGGACAAGTACGGTAGGTTTCCAGTTTTGTTGCTTCCTCAAAAAGTGTTCAAATGACAATAATACATCAACAATCAATAAACACCTTCCCTCCCCCGCAGGCCTGAGGAAGTTGGAGGCTTTCTTTGGTTTGCTCATATCTATCATGGCCATTACCTTTGGATACGAGGTACAAATATATATCTGCAGCACAATCTGTCCTTGACCTTTGACCTGTATGTGCCCCCAAATCCCTTCACACATGAATGTCCTCCTGTTGATTAACACTATGTTACACGCTTGCATGTACCTAGTTCTCCTCTGCTCCCTCTCCGCCAGTACGTGACGGTGGGTCCAGACCAGGCCCAGCTGCTGAAGGGGATGTTCGTGCCGTACTGCGAGGGCTGCGGGCCGGTCCAGCTGGCTCAGGCGGTGGGCATCGTGGGGGCCGTCATCATGCCTCACAACATTTACCTCCACTCTGCTCTGGTCAAGGTGCGATAAACTTCCACGGATATACGCTGTCCCTTCCTCCGACACTATGAACTGATCAGTGAGTGTCCCTTTTTCAGTCCAGAGAAGTGGACCGAACGAGCAAGACCCAAATAAAAGAGGCCAATAAATATTTCTTCATCGAGTCGACCATCGCCTTGTTCTTCTCTTTCCTCATCAATGTGTTTGTGGTGGCGGTTTTTGCCGAGGCTTTCTACGGCCGCACAAACATCGAGGTGGTGAGTGTTTCTGCAGAATCGAACAACGGTGTCATTTCAAGCAAGTCTTCTGCCTGTCTTTTATAAAAGTGATTTCATTGGTCGCCTTGCTTCCGGTGTTTGTATGTTTTATTACAGTACAACGTCTGCAATCAAACAGGAAGTCCTCATTTAGACTTGTTCCCTTTGAACAACCAGACCCTGGAAGTGGACATCTACAAAGGGGTACGTTTGAAGTGACAGTCAGATCACTCGTGTACGGGCCAGTTCCAACCTGTCTGTCATCTGTCATGTGTGTGATTCGGTTTATATCCTGATACATTTATTTAAGATCGTCCCTCTGATCTTTTTCTAGTTTCCAATGTTATGACAAGGTTCCTCTTGTTTCTACGGGCGTGTGCTTGTTGTTTGTGACGGTGTTTTCTCCGCCGCAGGGAGTCGTGCTGGGCTGCTTCTTTGGCCCGGTGGCGCTCTACATCTGGGCAGTGGGGATCCTCGCCGCTGGTCAGAGTTCCACCATGACGGGAACGTACTCTGGCCAGTTTGTCATGGAGGTCGGTGGAGGAGGCACAAATCTTTAGACACACATTGCACAAGCTTTGGAGAATTGGTTCACCGCTAAGTCCAGCTTTCATTTAAACGTGACCGACTGCTGTGTCCTCCTTCCTTCAGGGTTTCTTGAACCTGCGCTGGTCACGGTTTGCTCGGGTGTTGCTGACCCGCTCCCTCGCCATCACGCCCACCCTGCTGGTCGCCATCTTCCAGGACACGCAGAGCCTGACGGGCATGAACGACTTCCTCAATGTGCTCCAGAGCATGCAGGTCAGTCGGCTGCTTTATCTGTCGTATGTCTTAGATCACGTCAGGTAAACTATGAAGGGCTTTTAAGTGCTTTTATAGTGTTGGTACTGAAGAAATAAAGATGTTTCTGACCTGAAGTACCTTTCCATCCAGTTACCATTCGCCCTCATCCCCATCCTAACCTTCACCAGTTTACCATCTCTCATGGACGAGTTTGCCAACGGATTGTAAGTTCATCTTGATGATCTGAACCAAAAGCAAATCAACGTCTCTGATGTTATTGTGTCTGCCTTTAACAGATGTGTTCTCTTCCTTCCTGCAGGGTGTTTAAGATCGGTGGGGGCCTGGTGATCTTGGGCGTCTGTGCCATCAACATGTACTTCGTGGTGGTTTATGTGGCCACACTCAGCAGCGTGTGGCTGTACGTGCTGGCAGCGTTCCTCTCCATAGCATACCTGACATTTGTGGGATATTTGGTAGGTTTCATCAGTCGTAGCGGGGCGGGACATCGTCATTACACTGTGGTTTAGTTTTGTTCCACTGAGAACATAAAACCTGTTCAGCCAGCAGCTTCATCTCCAACTCTTCAGGCAATGAATCATTTAAACTCCGATATTCAGAGTCTCAGAAGAGAAGAGACGTCAGCTGATTCACTGCGAAGCTTTACTTGTTTGTTATTTAAGGAAGCACAAGAAAACATACAGTAGTGACTAACTACTGCTACAACAATAATATTAATAATGATAGCGTATGCAGTGGTCGCAGCACTAAATGATAATAATGATCATGATAATTATATGTCATGTGGTGGTAGTAGTGCTAATACGAATAACTAAGTAATAAACTACCGTAGATGAACAACTCAAATTGTGTGTATGACAGGTAGAACCACAGTCTCATTAAAAGAGTTCTAAATATATTATATATAAATATATTATAATGATATGATGTTGATCTTTGCGTCTGTGCTGCAGTCGTGGTTGTGTCTGATCGCTCTGGGAGTGTCGTGCTTGGATCCGACCGCCAGGAGAGGGAACGACACGACCATCCTCATCGAGCAGCAGCCAGAGTTCGACTCCTGAGTCCGACGTGTGTTCCGGTGGACGTTCGGCGTTCAGGTGCAGCTGTGACTGTTTTGTTCCAGCACATTCAGTCTTCCTGGAAGTGCAGATTTATTTATACAAGAAGATTCTAAACATTCTGATGACTTTTTTCACGCAGATGCAAATTGTATTTATTTGTTTTTATCAAGAAAGTTCAGCAGAGGATGCGCATGGGCGCCGATTTTAGTGCAGGTTCTTCTTTCCTGACATTGGCAGTAAAATATAATACACATGTGTTTGATCCGCAGAAGGCTACAGTTGCTAGAAACTCATCGACATGCAAGTGACATGAACTTTAAGACATTATTCCATCTATTTTGTGCTGCT
>CAAKHC010015700.1:0-21506 GCA_901007825.1 Macroramphosus scolopax | reverse complement strand
TCTCACTCTGATGACATCATTGTGTGAGGCAGGCAGGTGTCCAAATTGGTTATTAAGGAAATCAATCGTATCTTCTGCTGCATCAGCAGAAATAAGCCCAATCAGTAACCTATAACCTATAACAGGACAAGTATCTGAGCTGTAATCAACTGTTTTTTAAAAGTACTGAGTAAGTATTTTCTCGTGGTCCTTGGTGACATGTTCTCATGTTTAAAAAAAGTCCAAACTAAACATAGTTGTGGAGAATCCGTGAGCCTGAGAGAGAAATGTAGGACTCCACATTCATCTGCATGTCATAGGGGAGACGTTACTTTTTTAAATTGGGCACCGTGGATGGGTTCTCCAGAGGCCCTAACAAAACAGGGCTGGTGTTCGGGTCAGGCCTCTGTTCAGCCGACTGCTTACTTTTCCTCTTAATCCTTTTATGTTCGTCTCTGCGAGGCAAATCGTTGCGAGTTAAACCTCGGTTTTATTTTCCAACAGGATTTCTGTAAGGAGACCTGAGCTTATTACTCTCTAATCTTATTGTAAAGCCGTCCGAGTGGGTTCAGACAGTAAGCCACCGCTCTGCTTCCTACACATGCACTTTATCCCATGCACCCTTTCAAGACACCGGAATCCTTTAACTCTCACCTCTGAACTTTCAGTCGTGAAATGGGAAGTCGTCACTTGTCCAAATGCTAAAGAGCCGTGCGTGAGATTAGCCTTCCCCCGAAGGGTTGACGATCTTTCAGATGAATCTCAGATTATGACGGATCGACTCAAGAACCGAGAAAACTAAACTCCAAACCGCCCCGGCACTTGCACACTCGGTCTGTGAGCTGATGAATTGAAGGAATGATGCTGGCGGTGGTTCAGCATCACCATTACATCGTTTCTGAGTGTGTGTAAACTTCAAACTCAATCACCATGACAAACTGTGCAGCTCTGAGCTAATGAACCGGTGCCATCAGTGTTTTGGCAGGGCTAAGCAACACAACAATGAGCCCCGAAGCTATTCACGCACGTCTGAATGAGTTGCTGAGGTTCGTCTCTGGAGTCAAACCGAACGCTCTCGCCTTTTATATTCACCGGCAACTCCATTTCTTTCTTTTCTGGCCGGGGTTAAAAGCGCGAGAGAGCCAGATTATTAGTGTCGAGTGTCACACAGACTTTCAAATGTTATGCAGTGAATAAGATGTTTTGATTTTGTTGTTTTCTGTCAGTATCACAGTGCTCTTTAAGAGCACTGCTTTTACAAGTGGAGCAGGAAATCACAATCACATGTTCTATAATCAAAGATTCAACAAACATCGTAGATGTTTTTATCATCTGAAGCCAAAACCAATTACTTGTTTGGCTTTTCCCTCAATGATGATAAGGTGGATAAGAATCAGATATGAATGTAAAAGCCTAACATCAATATAAATCATTATAGAATCAACTTTGTGTTTATTAAATGTGACAAACTCTTAATGAGTCAGTCTCCTCTAACACTCAGTAGTGCAGCTCTTCTGCTGTGTATCGCCCCGTCTTTAGCCTGAGAGACGAAACCGGGGGCAAAGCACTCGCCTTCACTGAAAGCTTCAGACAGACAACAGCACTGCATGAAGAAATGCAGCCATTCAGGGAGGACGTTGGCAGAGCAGACACAGACGGTCCTGGTAAGAAATGCATGGTCGCTCTGTGCTGCAGGGCAATGCAACATCATGACCTCTCACAATTAACCTGACCCTCCTTGTATTTCATTGTAACAGGTGAATTGATTATTACATTTTAAATCACTGGCTGCACGTTGGAAAAGTGCAGGACAGGCACTTGCAACGGTTAACAAACGAGGGCCGGATTCCTCGAAAAGTTTACATTCCGTTTCAGTAAGAATTCACATCTGAGATTACAACAGCCCGTTAATGTCCCGTAAACGTAAACAGTTTACGTGTTTCCTCACAAGATCTTTTTTTCTCGCTCCGGCAAGACAAATGAACGCCGACTGTAATTCCTCAAGAATATGAGGATGTTGACTTTGCTACCGGGAAAATGGTGCGTCTCAAACATAATTTAATGAAAGGCATGTGTGCACGATTTGTCAAATACTAATACAAATTCTGTACATAATAAATCCAAACACAGGGAGAAGTTAGCAGCAATGGTTAGACTCAGGGACTCAGGCGATGACCTGAAGTGAGGCACAAGCATATGGCAGCGAAGGACACTGATGACAGAGCAAAATATGGGAAATATACACGTGTGTCACCTAATATAAGGAATATAATTCATTGCACACAGATGTTACGTCTCCCATTATCAACTACTAGCATCGTTGCTTTATGGATATCAGTGTATTTCCCTCATATGTCTTTAAATTTAATTTTTGGCTAATGGTGCAAGACTTGGGCCACTTTCTTTCCAATGAAGCTGTTCATTGTGGTGATGTGTCGTTTTAATTGTGTTCACTCAAGGTTGCCAGGTGCTGTTTATAATCCCCCACTTAGTTTCCCTTGGATGCAGCAACCGGTGCCCAGATTTTTAGGGCAGCGGCAAAGTACATCAACCGAAGACAAGCACTCGGAGAGATGTTTGAACATGCTTTGTGTCTTAGACAGTCCGGGTTATTCAAGGGGTTTGTTATCTCGGGTCCCCTTCATGCGTTCGTTCACACCGCCCCCCTCGGCTCCCACACACAGGACTTTCGAAGCCCCCCCTGCTGTCGCTGAGCGTACACGTTCTATCGAATGCACCCACATGCAGGATGGTGCAGCCTCGCTGTAACAGTGTACGTCAGAGTCACAATACAAACACTTACACACGGCTGGTTTTGCTGTTTTGGCCTGAGGAGGAATGTTGAAATGTGGCCAGAAGTCGGTCAGCTGTGTCTCTAAGAATCAGAGATGTTAATGGACTGTCCATACCAAGACAAGAACTTTGACCCAGAGTCGTGTCCCCGACTCCGCTCCTTCTTCTGGCCTAGCGATGAAGACACATTCCTTCTTCCCTCGCTCACTGCCAGATTTCACTTTTTTTTCCTCGAAAAACAAAACAGCAGAGGTGGCGCGTGAGAGAGACGTATTGTATATAAGATGAAGACAGACAGTTCATGCAATGCAGATACACGGGGTGGACGAAAGGAAACAAATGTTTCGCCTCATGCAGTCTTTGCAGAATCTCACACAAATTGTTTCGGCTTTTTTTCCGGGCTGGAGTGCGAAGAAACGGATTTAACTGATGTAATTCAGTCTCAGGCAGAGCATCAGTGGGAGAAATACATCTTCATTTAGTATAAATCAATATGTAAAGGGGCATGAAATGTGGTGCTTTTCTCAATCGACAAAAAGATGGAAGGAAAAAAATAACTTCTGGCTGCTTTCCATGAAATGATCAGTAGATCATTGTATCGTCATCCACACCTGTCGGTTGTGCAATAACACTGCCAGGCCCAGTTTCACCATGGAGGTGCGCAGGAGCCAAGAGCCCATTATATTTTTAGGGGAGATCCTTTTAACTGTTCAAATAACGATATTTCTTTATTGCTTTGGCTCTGGCAGAGCTGCTTTACACAGTCCCCTGGTTACTGCTTTGTTTTTATAAAAGCAGGATTTTAATTTTTGAGTTATTTGTGGTATATATTTACCACTACAACTACTGATTATTGTCATAATCTCAATGTTATTTTCTCAATTAATCAATTGATTTTTCGGTTTTTCAGAAATTGGAATTTCAAAATAAAATTCTCACTCTTGTAAATCTTGGAACCCTCAAATGCTTTTGCACGTAGAAACACTTGTGATCATCAATATGAATGCTGATTAATGAATTAGATCATTAATTATAGTAAGTAAAGCCAATGTGCATATTTGCTTTACGCCACTAAAATTAGGCAATAAAAACATCTTTAAATATTATGCACGCTGTGCAGGTTATTGTGAAATGCCCGTCATAAGAATATAGTGTTGTTGAGAGTAGAGTAGCTTCATACTAAACACTCATGTTTAGATGTGTTTTTTGTGTCAACACAGAGGCAAACAGGCAGGTCAGCCACATGAGTCCGTAGCCGGAGAGCTTGTAAACCGATCCTCACAGTCTAAGCACATCCTCTGTGCTGGGGTCCCTTTCTGCCAGGATCACACACACGCACGTGCACACGCACACACACACACACACTCGTACATGCACACACTCACATTCCTTTGCAGGCTCTACAAGGGGCAGGCGCAGAGCGTGCTGGAACTGCTCTTCAGAGAGAGCGTCTCTCACTCTCCCCCAGTCGTTAAGTCAGAGAGCAGAGGAGGAAGGAAGGCAGAGAGAGAGAGAGACCAGGGGAGGTCTGACGACACCATCCCTGCTCACACACTTTTTAAATGCATGGACTGATAAATGCAGAAACACAGTCTGCCACCGGCTGTCATTTACTGGAAGGACGTCAAGATCGACCCGGCTGCACGACCTCTGCAAGACATGTGCTGAACTTTTTCTGCCAGCAGAAGAAACTTAAAGGACCTCTGGAACCAAAGTATACACGCAAAAGGTCTGCTGTGGCTTTCAATGCTGGGGGTCGAGTGTAAAGATGGATGACAGATGTTCCAGGCCAACGGTGTTCTTCACCGTTTTTTGATCCAGGTCCAAAAGTCTAGTTAAAGAAGAAAAAGGAGCAAATTAAGATCCGAGGACTCAAACGGCTGCAAACCTTTCCCCCCCGGCGCTGATATGATGCTGTGCTACACGTTTGTGCACCACTTGCTCTCTCTGGCAGCACTCCTGGTGATCGTGGGCTGCGGAGGAGGGGAGCAGAGGAGAGGGACAGATAGCAGTACCAGCAGCACAGGTGGCAGCAGCAGCAGCAGCAGCAGCAGCAGTAGTGGAGGCAGTAATACTAATTACAGCAACAGGCGTTTTCATAAGATCCAGCATGGCCAGTGCACCTATACATTCATCCTACCTGAGGGAGCCGGGGCGGGAGAAGGTTCCTGCAAGGACGGGAAAGCGGGCGGCCCGCAGTACAACACCAACTCTCTCCAGAGAGATGCGCCGCCACCTGAGCCCGATTTTCCAAACCAGAAGATCCAGCAGCTCGAACACATTATGGAGAATTATACCCAGTGGCTGCAGAAGGTAAGAAGGAGCTCAGAGCTACTTGATGCTGCTGTCCATCTAACAAAGCTGAGCAGAAGTAGAAAACAAAAGATCAGACTAGGGGGGGAAATGATATCATCCTTTTCTCATGGAGGACTGAAATAGAAAAGAACATCCTCTCTTAGTTTGATCATTGGCGGGAAAGAATCAGTGAATCACATGTATGACAACCCCTCCATGAGACTGGATCCATTCCTTCTGAAGTGGTCACGCTGTCGTCTATTTGTTGAGATATTTGTGTTCCCGTGGGTGTGTGGTCTCAGCCGAGTGTCTGTTTGTGTCTTCGCTTGTTTGCGTTTCTGGACGAGGCTCTCAGATTTAAAAACCGAGCTGTTTTCCCTGCAGTCAACACGTTGTTTTCCACTGTGGTCGACGGTAGTAACGAGTTAAGAATCGGCTTATTTCAGTGAGAGTCTGTGTGACCGGACCCGAAGTAAAATGTGAAGGAGGGAGGACCTAATGTACAATGAAACAAGGATATGAAAGGAAGCGCTGAAGAGGATTCAGAAAGCAGCAGCGGTGTAAGTAAATGCAGTGATCACAGTATGTGCTGAAGGGATTAACTAGAAAAAAAGAAAGTGGTCGGTTTCACAAGACAGCTGTTCTCCATCTCGATAAGTTGAAGGGTCAAACAATAACAAGATGTGCGTTTTCTAATCTTACATTACCAGCACACTTTACGTTACCTCTGCTGTGTTGTTATATAACTGTGTATGACTATGTTGGACTTTCTGTCCTCGATGGAACTCAGCTGGGACACTCTCCAGCCTCCGTAGACGTCTTGTACTCTGTGTCTCTTTCCAAAAAAATATCTATTTCTTTGTTTCTCTGTGAACTCGGGTTTGAGTAAATTCCACAGATGTCCAGTCGTGGTCCGCAGAGCGTCGGTCGTATTGCAGAGGTAGTTACATGTCACCTCCTGTTCTCCGGTTGGCTGTCTCTTTAATGGCAGGAAGTCAGAGGGAGTCCCCAGAGACGCACAGAAGGGGAAAAGACAGGGAAAGAGAAGGCTTCCTTTATTTATTCAACTCAAGGATGTGAGTGGAACTTGAAAACCAAAAGTCATGCAAAAAAAAAAAAAAAAAATCTTGAAAATGAGATTACATGATGTTAAACCAGAATAAAATACCTCCACGCCACATAATTACGCTCCATAGAGCCACTGAGATGTTCACCAAGTCCATAAGGTTCTGTGAGGCCGTCGCAGCTACGACCTGGCAGCCGCTTTGCTTTTCTAAGCGCCGAGACTTTGTTTCTCAAACAGAGTGAGAGACTCTCCCTCCGAAATCAATACACAAACTAAATTAACTTCAAATTTTTTGGCCTGACCCAGAGCTTTGCACTTTCCAATATTGCTCTCAAAAAGAAGATTAGAAAGGCCAAACCGTGATTAATTGCTCGAAGCTAATGGTTTATTTTTCTCTAAAATACGAAGGGTGAAACTGTAACAAATGCACACGCAGATAACAGCTGATGGGTTTGATGGAGTGAGGCGGCACCGGGGGAATTAATCAACTTCATCAATACCCGCGAGTTTGTTCATTAGAAAACACTTGGAGCTACGCTGCTCCGAAAGTAAACCTTTCATTCCTCAGGATTGAAGAAAGAGTCGTTATCCATTAACCAGGCGCTGGTACGTTACAGCGGGACGGTGATTGAGTTTGTAATTGGGGAGGTCGGCTGCTTTAATACAATAAATCCAAATCCAACTGACATATTGAACGAGCTGACTGACTCAGTTCAGCAGAAGACGCCTACATAGCTGTGAAGATTTATCTATATATGGTAGACTGAAGAATAACAACCATGCACGATAAAGATCTTCACACTATGCGATCACCAAATCGAAGACATATGCTTTTATTGACGGGTTTCTCCGTCAGATCACCAGTTTCTGAACCTCGTACGGCTTCCAAAAAGCAGTCGGCGTGTCAAGAAAGGCCAGAGGTGAAATAACACCGGCTTTATCTTCGCTCAGTGGACCCCGTCGTTACCGCGATAGCATAAGTGATACCATGAAAACAGAGCGGCGGCGTTGGTGGACTGACGGTTTGACTAATGAGACCTCTGGAATAACTTATCATCCGATGTAAATGGATGCATGTGAAGACGTCCGCCATCACCGCCGACGCTCTCCCGCTCCTTTTTCCTGATAGCCCGGAGTCGGACCGCGGACGACATCATTATGTTATGCAAATGGTATATAGGTTGTACATTATACTGTGTTATAAACTCCTTGATGTGTGCAAAAACACACAGTGCACATTAGAAAGGAGTTGGCAGAGGCTTTTCAGTGGGGACACTTAAACACACAGTGGTAATTCAACCTAATTACACTGCATGGGGGGGTGAGGGGGGGGGGACATCGGGATGCAGTTAACATTTTTCATTGGACAGAAGATTAAGTGCACCGGCCAGTCTATCTATCTTAATCACCGCAGTCTTTCTACTGCTTGTCTAAGAGAAAAGCTTCGCCCCTGATGTTGCTCCAACCGGCCCTGATGAAAGAGACGGACAAAAGGATCGTTGCAGATAGCCGCGCCGTGCTCAGGGTGCTCGGTTCAGCGTGTGGGGTAGACAGGGGAGAGTGATGCAGCGAGCAGCTGTTAGGGGGAAGCAGTTCAAGTCAAATCTTTCCTTCCTCGACACAGAGTGGAGTATATGGACCCTGATAACATTCCTGGCCAGTCAAAGGTGCCGTGTGTGTTTGTCCAGGGATTACAAACCTCGGTCTGCCTGCGAGGGCAGGAACCCTCCAGACGAGCTTGGCTCTGATCTCGTAGGGAATTGGCAACAAGAAACAAGCTACTTCACACGTATAAAAACAACATAACAAATGAACGCCTCTCTAAAAGAGAAGGTATGTGGTGATCTGCATCATTAAAGCTGAAAACAGGCGAATGAGCTGCAGTAAAATATAATGCTATAAAGCAAATAGATGGGAAATGAATCAAAAGCTCTAAAACAATAATAAAGGGGCAATTTAACGAGCAATCGATATAACACAATCAGCTTTCACGATGCGTTTCTGTCCGACCCCGGCGGCGATGCTGCTAATAGCTACCGCTACCAGCCAGGCCGTTAGCTTCGCTTCCCACACGCTCGTTATGATCTGGCTGCGACGCCGGCCAACTGCAGCCGCTAACTTCGTCTTCGAAACAGATCAGCGCCGAGTGTGTTGTTTCATCAAAAACAGCTGCTTGTTGTGTCTCAAAACAATGACAATGAGATCAGTGCTGGTGCATTGAAACAAGTTGTGGATCGTAAAGCCAAAACAAAGAATGATAAAAAAGAAAAGGCTCCAAAAAGCTCCCACAGAGAAAAAATCAGTTGAGCTGAACTCGATTGGAATCAAGTGTTTTTTCTCTGTGGGAGCTTTTTTTAGTACAAACAACTACTTTCACGTTGCATGTAATCAGTTCATTGATTTATAATGTAAAATTATTGATTGTAGCAGCTTGCAGTAAAACAAACGTCCCGCTGAGTTGAGAGCAGATGAGCGACTCTCTGACGCATTCAGCAGCTCATTCCCAGAATGCCCTTTTCTGCTTTTCTGATATTCAAGGACAATGCAAGTCTGGCAAAGACGGTCGGTTCGCGAGCCAAAATGTGTGTCTGCTCTTGGGAGTGAAAGTAATAGATCTTCTCATTTCCCTCCTGGTGGAGACAGTAGAAAGTGGTGGAGAGTGTTTCTGGAGAAGGACAGCCTGTGCCAAACTAAGCTGTTGAACAAAGGGAGAGGGGGGGCTATCAGCAGTGTCTTATCCCTGTGAAATTCCCATCATTCTGCCTCTCAACAAACATTACTCCGCTGCATAAACAGTGATTTAAAAGGATATACGGACATGTGGGCAGCAGCTTGTTTCCTTTCCATACTGGGAGCTCAGAAAGGTTGAATATGTTCTCTTCTTACTGCCATCATTGGGCCGCCGAGCAGGCCTAAGGAGAAACCCGTCTATTTCAGGGGTGACTTCCTCTATGAGAGTTTATTTTCATAGACAATGCGGGCCAAGACTAACATTCAAATGATGCAGATAGAAAAGAAAATGCTCCGAGGAGTAAAAAAGCTCCTTCCTGACCTCAATACTTCCAGAAAAAAGTTGGTGCCGTGACTGAGAGTGAAAAAGAAACGGCGCTCTGCTTAGCAGAGGGATAGAGCGGAAAAACATTACATCCGCGCCGCAGTGTTTCCACACGGTACATGAAAATGTTAATGTTCCGGATTTTCAGGAAAAGGAGCATTTAGTAGTTTTGTAGCGCTCAATATGGCAAGGCGTTTTATTTTGAAAATCCTCCAATTTCCAGAAATGTAGTCGCGGCTTCAAACACGCTGGTTTTGATATTCAGCAGGAAACATATTGCACACCTCCATAATGTCTTCATAAAGCGCAGTGGTTGAGGGCGTAAATTTCCTGGTAGTTTGACAGCTTCGTCTTTAGTCTAGTTTACCTTATTGCAGCGTGTGATTCCTTTCGCATCGCTCATCGTATTGAATCGCTCTCCTGTGGGTGCTTTAGCCGGGATTTATTTAGCTTTAATTACGAGGTTACGCGTTTGGCCGAAGGCGAGCAGGATTTATGACGTCCCCTCTGAAAACAGTGTTGCTAGCCTCCTAGCTTGGCACCCTCGGACGCTAGTGTGGAATAAAATTGAGAGTTCCCTCTGATGGTTTTCCATTTTCGGCCTCGAGAGCACCGACTCCTGTAACGGGGTTAATGTCTCTTCATTTGTTTGCGAGTGTGAGAGCATCACTCAGATGAAGAACCACGGGGATGATTTTTAAATCTTCTGCGCTAAAGCGACATTTAAGTATTTTCTCAGAAATTGTCTGAAACGAGCTAAAGGCTCCTTTTCTTTTTAAAGGAGGGATGTGATATTATTGTCGGCAGGCAAGTGGAAGTCATTAGTCCTGAATGTGTAAGTTATGACCAGTGGAGTTGCCAATAACACCGGCTGAGTGACTCTGAGCCAAATCTGAGATAGTAATAGCTCAGATAGAGCAAAACATTAGATATTGCAGTCGATCGGAGGGTTTGTTACGTGCTGTTATCACAGCCTGCCCGCAGCAAATCACCGCCGCGTTTGAACTTGTGTCAGTTGCAAAAACTGGCTGTGTTTTTGTTTTATAACGACTCTCGATGCTAATATCTTTTCTTCTGGTTCCAGACGGTTCGTACAGGTTGTTCGTTTGAAAAAAAAAATCCAGGTTTGACGAGGGTCAAGGGAAGTGAAACGGCATTAAAAGAACGACAGGCTTTTTTGAGGCCACTCACGTCGTATTGTGCAGCACAGTGTGAATTTACAACAACGTGTCAGTCACTTTTCCTCCTGCAGCTGCTTTACTTCCAGCGAAAAGATAACATCGAGAAAACATTCATGTCTCGTATTGCTGATTCTGGCAAGCGGTAGCAGAGTGGACAACCAGAATGCACTGCCCTCTCTCTCTCTCTCTCTCTCTCTCTCTCTCTGTCTCTCGCTCTCTCTCTCTCTCTCTCTTTACGTGCTTCATGTTTGTACAGTTTGGAAGTTTATAGTAAGCAGTCTCGTTTGATCCCCTTGTATCTGACAATTAGCGGGGAAGAACATTCCTGAAGCCTCCCCACATGCTGCCTGTGAGGCCGCCTCTCCCCGCCGCGTCTCTTTGACTCTCCCCGACAGATGTGCTCTGAGTGGACGTCTTTGTCCGTCAACGCCGGGGAGCTTTCCAGAGGTTCTACGGGACAAAAAAAACGTTTCACCTTTTTTTTTTTTTTTTTTGGGGAGTTCAGCCGTGTGGAATGAGGGTTTGCTATGACTTAACATCGGAGAAACAAAAGAATCACAATCAGATGCTTCGGGAGAGGAGATCAGTTCAAGCTGTGTAAAGCTGATGACACGAAGAAAGAGAAAGGTTTGAAAGAGAGAAAGAAGGAGATAGGGGACAGATACGGGGTGAAAGATAAACAGTAGAGCATAAAATGACTAATGATTGGGCCAGTTGTTTTTGTTTTCTTCTCGTGGATAAGAGCCACTTGCTCTTAAAGCCTTTGTGTCACATCCAGGAATTCCTTCACTTGTTTGCTCAAGCGTTTATTTATGTCCTTTGGTGCGGGTGAAGAGGACAGTCGGTGGGTGAATATCGTGTGATGCATGAACGCAGGACCTCAGACCCACACATCTTGATGCTAGACAGTCTGGAGGGATGATTAGAGCCCTTCTCTGCTCTCCGTAGGGGAGGTTTAGACACTAAAGTGTGTTAGGGGTCAAGTTGATGGTGCAATGCTGTGACTGGCGTGACACCTCCGGACACACACGTACAGGAGATACACACACCTGCACTAACACAAAAATACAAAATAGGATTTATGAAATGTTTTAGTACTGCAATGATTCTGCAAGTTTATTTAAATTGACGTGTTTGCAGTGGTCCAAAGATGGAGAGGTTAATCCTCTACGGGGCCTGTGTGTGTGTGTGTGTGTGTGTGTGTGTGTGTGTGTGTGTGTGTCTTATTCTGCATGCGGACGAACCTGTGTCGCACTCATGTCCAATGTGTGCACATGAGTGTTTGACACACACAAGCCCGTGTTTGGGTTAAATAACCTTCCGGCTTAACTCGACGGCCTGCGGAGGATCACGCGGGGATGGTCCTTCTCGGGAGTTAACGGCAGCAGAGACGGAAAAGTGGCTGTCAAACAGCACTCCCGTTCTGAACGTGGGCGCGTAAATCTCGGTGATGTGTGATGATGAACGAGAGGGGAACGACCCCTTGAGAAAGAGAAGTGTGTGAGACGGTAGCTGTCCGAGGTACGGCAACACCGCTCGGACAAAACACACGCACGACTGCAGACCGACCGGGCGATAGAACTATTGATAGATTATCAATCTAATTATAATGATTCTGTTGTAGTGGTGCTTTGTTGCATGTGGTTGGATTGCACATCCTCCCCCAAAACACGTTATAATCACTGCCCGGCCTTATTCACTCAACAGTCAGTGCATCTTCGTTAAAGGATTAAATCATTTTTCTTATGAAGACAAATATTGAATGCTGACAGCTCCATGACACCAGAGCTGATGAATACCTGGTGTGATAAGATCTGGAACGACCACAAACTGGACTTCAGAGCTCAGAAAAATGATCCTGGCAGAGCAGAGCGCAGATAAAAAACCCAAAACGAGCCCATAATGAGAGGAACCACAGTGAAAAAAAAAGGACTGCCAGTAAAGTATTCCACCGCCTGAGCAACACGATAGCGAGCATGATAGTTAGTTCTGCTTTGGTAGGATGAAGGTATGGAGGATATTGTATAATTGCAGGTCTTTGGAATGTCACTGATGTGCAAGGATGTTTGGCTCCGATGCAAAAATACACAAACCTGGGTGCTGCTCCTTCAAGTCCACCTCGTCTTTATATCTAATTGTGCATCTCGTACTAAAAGAAAGAAGCTGCAACGTATCCGATGACACTATGATATACAAATAATGTTAGATGCATGACTCAGACTCGCTTTAGGATGAGCATCAGACAGTTATCTGCTTCTTCATCCGCCATCCGCGGTCAGGCAGCAGCAGATGTGGCCGCTTGGCAGTAGCACAATAGTCGATATGCATGAGCTGCACTTCATCATTAACAACTAATTTCCTCCTCTCCTGCCGTGGTGAACCACAGAGTCCGACTGCAGCAGGTCCGTGTGCAGGCGTTCGTCCCGTTGTCTTCTTGTTCTTTTTTGTTTAGACAGTGTTTTTGTTTCAGAACCACTTAGGGGGGAAATTAGAGCCTGTATGCACACACACAAAGACACTTTTAAATGTCACCATCGGTACTTTATAGTGCCTCAGATATGATGTATCGGCTCTCCACTAGCAAAAGCAACAGCGGTGGAGTCAATGATGACTCATACGTAACATAATCTGGGCTCGATGCGATAACCTGCAGTCCGTCTTTGGTGATTGAAGAAAAGGAAAAAGCAGAGATTGTAAGAGAGCGTTTACAGTGGAGGTTTTCTTGTGGTGATTGTAACCGTGCACGACCACTGCAGGGATGGTTTATAAATCCTGGAGTCCTCGCTTAATGGGACGTCAGGATGAAAGCTAAACACAAACGTGACGTTGAAGGAAACAGCCCCTGTCATTAAATGCCCATTCGTTTTGATTAGAAGAGACACGCAGCGTGATAGATAGTGCACACACACACACACACACACACACACTGGAATCATTTTTCCCTGCAGCTTTCGCCCGCCCAGAAGGTTTCACATCCAACAGCATGCGTAGCAGCGCTTCTGTCACGGCTGAACTCCATAAGAAAACACGTCCTGTTGCATCTGTTTTACCGCACCGAGGCAGCAGGCGTCTCCGCTATAAGGGTTTAATGGTATCTCAGATATTTGAATATTAAAGTCTCCTCCGTGGGATCGTGGGTTCGCGGTCAGACTGACATGCAGCAGACTGTGTGACATAAGAAAACCATCATTAGGCGCATTCTTGCCCGTACGTGGCCCCCTGAGGAAAGATTCCCATGCTGGACGACCAGCGGCAAAAAAGAAAATGTAAAAAAACTTTTGTTAATCTGCCCCACTGGTGGCACCCACGTTCAAGAAGCAGGTTCCCGTTTGTTTGGTTGTTTGCTTTTCGTTATGCATTCCCATGTCTCGGATGAATGCACGTACTTCCTCTCCCATACGGCCATGATACACATAATTAATTGGAGTAATTTCTGGTCCCGTTGTGACATGAGAGAGATTGTAACTGGAGGATTTCTGAAAATATACATCCATGCGTAATCTCCACTTTACTGTATTTATTTACTTTCAACATGGAAGGAAATCACGTGATCGTCTGTGTATAAATACGTTACACATTTTGTGTTTCGCTGTATCAGGCGGTTTCCAAACCACCTTCACGTTTCTCACTACAGAGATTAAAAAGCACTTTTTCCCGAATGCTGTAATCTTTGATTTATGTGTGCTGCTACTGGAAGCTGCTGGTAGTCTGGTCGTAGTAAAATAATCTCTGTCTAGACCGACTCTGAAAATTCATTTCCGGAATGAATTTCGATCGGAAAAACAAGCTCGTGTCCACATCGGAGTATAAATACAAGAAAAGCAAACGTTTCTCTTGGATGTGTGAAAGAACTCATTGCAGGACTTTTTTTTCAATATGCTGTTTTATTTTGTATTAAAATATTTGATGTTTTAAAGGATTGGCTTCTATCCTATCAGTAACTTATCTACATACAGAGGAAGAGACGGAGAGAGAAAAGAAATATCTGATATAGGGAACGTGCACCAATAAAATAGAAGGAAAAGTGGTTATAATGCTCATTTTATGACGTTCAGATTCACTCCTCTTGGCTTTTACGTCTCTGGATATTTGACCTCATCCAAAAAAACACTTTAAATCTCACCCAGTCCTTCTATCTGCTAGTTTGTTCGACGCCCTGATTTCTCTTTTTCCATAGAAACAATCAAGAAGCCGTGAAAACACAAAAATCTGGCTAAAGATTCTCCAACACTCGTTTCCCGTCGGCCCGTGTTGACCAACCGTCTTTGTGTCAGAACAACCTTTGAAGGCTGGAATACGGTGTGCTTCTGGTCCTGCCAAGCACTGTTGGCCACCTCGAACTGAGTACCCAGTGATTTACCCAGGAGAAGTATTTAGGGTGTGTACACAAGCTTTATTATGTGCTTGGAAAAGCACAACAGAACTGTAATTTACATTAACACAACAGCGTCTTGACAGACCGATGAAGCTGTGAGAAGAGAAGAAAGATGAAAAGGGAGATGAAAGACTAAGAACATCGGGTACTGGCAGTAGCGGGACCTTTTTTTTTTTTCGGGTGGCTCTTTCTCCCTAATAATAGATGATGAGAAAAGGGTTGGGACCACCCACCTCTCCTCAAACCTTTACTGCCAATTGATCAAACTAAAGGGTGAAGTCCAAGCTGCCGTTTTGTCCATCCTGCCCCCGGGAGACGTCTCTCGTTTCTTATTTTTGTATTCTTGTTGTCCTTGTTGACATTCTGACAGGCGAAAAAATGTGGCAGCAATTGAGTGAACGCCTGGCTGTTGGCCACCGGGTCAAAGGTCACCGCTCAGCTGTAACTCACCTAATCTGGACAGAGTTTAAGACGTGAAAGTCTTTCAGGAGGATTTTAAAGACAAACAAGCCAGTAACTAAATAAGACAACTTCCTCATATATATAGAGAGTTTGACCATATATATAAATATATAAGATAAGACTGATAGAGTGACAGTTCAGAGAGTCTGGGTGACACCTCCTCTGGTCTCACAGGTCCAGTCTTCAGTCTGTGGTGTCACTTTCCCCCGTCACCGTCGATAAGAAGGCGTAAGTGTATTCGCTGCCGTTGGGCCAAAGGTGGCTTGTGATACACCCGGAGGTGCTGATTCGGGTGCGGGCGGCGGCGGGTTTCATGCTCTCGTCCATTAAAGGGGGTCAGAAATGGATCCCGGCCTGAGCGTAAGGGGAAGCATCCCAGAAGGCCGACTGCTCCAGTAACACCGTCACCTTCACACACACACACACACATTCAAGAGATAAGCGGAGATGTAACAGAGCACTCGTAAGTGTTTTATGCAGTCCAGGCCCGACATGTTTCCAACTCTCACAGAGTCTCTCAGCACCACACTGCTGCTGTTTAGAAAAAAAAGATCAAGACCCCCTTTTTTCGGGGTGGAAGTGAACGTGAAATGGGAAATGTCAGAGAAGTGGTAAACATTCACAGTAATCTGTAACAATGATAGCCGGGAGGATCATCATGAGGGATTATCTCGTTCTTGGCTCTCAAGCCGAGGCTACTTAGCAGCTCTGCCGTGATAATGTACAGGATCCGCACGGAAGGGGGACGAGTCCCGCCTGTGATGCTTTCCATGCAAATGTGCACCCAGTGGGGTTCACTCAGTAACCCAAACATTTGTCCGATCGTATGATGGACAGTCCCTTTGCTCTCAGAATCCGCATCCTGCCACATGCTTTATGTTCCTCGTTGCCCGAAACAGCTTGTTCGGTGATTAACAGCCATTTGTACCTCATAAACTGTCCGAACGGACGAGTCTTCACACGCAGCGAGAGGGGGGGGGCAGTTAAACCGCTAATGGATCCGAACACTTCGGTGTTTGGATATCAGGCGGCGTCATTAGCGAAGTCGCAGGAAGTCGACGGGAACCTCGCCCGTGCCAAGCACATCACCTTAAAACCTTCAGGCGTTGGTGTAAAGTAGCACTTTGGGAAACATAAACTTGCGTCCGTGTGACTCTCACTTAGAAAACAGTGATTTTTTAAAAGCGGAGGTTTTGGATTTAGTAGCTTCTAAAAGTAGAGCCTGGTGTTAGTGCACCCTCTGGAATGTTGTCATCAAAGCACAGAATGTATTTTTGTTTTCGTGTAGGTGGTGTTTCACTTGACTACTTAAAGTAAAATGTTCAACCACAGACGGACGTTTTCAACTTTAATGGGCTAAAGTGAGCCGATGCAACTTCGTGAAGAAGATAAAACAGACTTTCTTTTACTAAATTGAATCAAAACGCTATTAAACAAATGGCCACTTTGACACATTACATCCCTACATTGTCATACGACCCGTAGCTTAGCGGACTCTACGTCGTTCCTTGTACGCTGGTGCGGCTACGTCTTATCAATGTCGGCTGAAGCTACGCAGATGAAACATGGTTTTGAAATCACTGTGCGAAAAATGCATTTGAAGTAATAAGACGCCCTGGAGGTCACAGTTGTTGTGTAGTTACGCTCCTCGGGGAGCGTCTAAGTGCACGTCAGGCTGCCCAGTAACCTTCAGCGTAGCCTGACGTGCACTTAGACGCTCACACATGACTGCACATTATTTCGGTTTGACCCCGAGATAAAAGTGTAAAGTTTCTCATGCCAAGTTTTCTAGTCAGAAACTTCTTTTCTCCTCAAATCCCGGCTTGTGACGGGAATTTGATAAGTATCTGACAGAATAACCACATGTTCTGTCACCTCATTTCCTCACTCTTCATTCAAAAATAATAAAAAACAAGCACCACAAAATTCAAGTTTGTTCCATTTTTTTACAGCATAGCAATATGTGACAACATATTCTGGCCGGGGAAATCAAAGCGCCACAACGATTGCCTTCTCCCTTCGCACTGATGTTCCACCGATTTCATTCCCAGCTGTGCATCTGAGTTCTGGCAATAAACGAGAGTGTGTGCTTTCATTTTATTGCTGACAATAGTGTCTGTTGGTAGCCAAAGACTGGAAAAGCACGGCAGTTAACCAGGAGTTGAGGTCATATAAATAACCCTGCACCCACATGCAGACCTGCTTTACAGCTTCCAAAGTGGTGAATTTACATGGCTGGGCGTGTTTGTGTAATCTTGGTACTTTCCATTTATGGCGCCCGCCGCAAGGAGTCATGAGTCTGCCACATTCCCCGGGAGACACGCCGTGATGGGATCGTTGGGGTTTAGATTTCCATCCGCCGCTACCTTTTCTCTCAAGGTGACTTTCAGCGTGCAGCACTGATTGAGATCCTCCAACAGTCGGCACGATGAGCTGCTGCAGACGAGCAGAGTGCAGTTGTGGATGTAAAAAACAATCCACAGAATTCTGAGGTTTTGCATTTCATTAAACGCAGTCGTTTTCTATGGATCGCTATCAGGCAGAGTAATCAATCATTACTGAGATGTGCATCGAGACTCCCTGCTCTCTTTGGCTCGGGCCCTCGGTGGTTATGTGGAAAGTAACACTTTTATCAGCTTTATGTAGTTCGCAGTTAGTGGGGAGCCGTATTATGTCTGAAATCTCGCCTGAAAAAATATTCGCCTTCTTTTAATATCGCCGCCAAGTCAGGTTATTATATTGAAATCCCTTTTTTTTTTTTTCGGCCTGACAAGTCCTGGCAGACGGCTCGGAGCTGGATGCTTCAGCCGAAGAGCAAAGCTGTTGCATCTTGATTCCGACCGGGTTTTATTAGACTTTGATTGACTGACATAATAAAATAAAGAAAGATCAAACTGACGGCGGCTGTTTCGTTTCCTTCAAGCGAATGTTTTCCCCAGATGTATCTATAAAATAAATATCAAGAGTTTGATCTTCCCAGATAAAGAATTATTTGTTTTGGTTTTTTAAATCCTTCTGGTCACTAAACCAAGTGACGGGGCGTTCATTAACATATTCATTAAATTCGAATTAGGAGCGCTTTTTATGATCGCACGACACGGCAGAGTCACAAAACCTCAGCAGCCTTTTTATCTGACTCATGTAATTACGCCCAGTGTCTTCATGTCTACGTGTGTGTTACTTGGCCTCCTTGTTTTAACATGTGTGTTTTGTCCTTCATATTCGTGCTTGTGGTTCTCAGTCAGCATGTCAAACAGCCGCGATTCAACTCCAACAGAAATACATATGTTGAGGTCACTTTGACTATCAAGAGGGGGCGTCCATCGTCAGACATCGGGACTAATGCGATAATGGGAACAATCTGCACATACGGAGGGGCTGAGAAGATTAATTTAGACTTGCGCTGTCACCAGCTGCTATCTGTCGAAGTTTCCTCTCACTGGCTGCAAACTCTTGTCGTTCACAGAGTCGTGTTGGCAGCTTCCACTAAGCCCCCCCGAAAGCTTCAGCACAGGAACTGTTGCTAAGGGCCACCGATACATGTTAGGTTGTGCAAGTTGATGTTGATTTGTTTTGGCTGATGCTTTCCTTTAAAAAATGTCTGTTACGGCTCAGTGACAAGCCATTAAAAAGGTGTGACAGCTGTTGAATCATCGCAGTGTGCGTTCAAACATGTGATGACCGAGTCCTGCATGAGTCCTGAGATCTGATCAAGTCAGATGTATTTATAAAACAATAGAAGGCCACTAATCATACACAGACAACCTCTCCCAGGGCTAATCATTGGACTATAAAGTCATCAAAATGATGTAAAACAGGGAATAAATTGTAGAAAACCAGCAAGGAAAGAACTGGATAGAAAGCAAGAAAGACCAAGTAGGGAGGAATCTTATCAAACGTTTACTTGAAATCTCCATCTTATCGTTAGTTTGGGTTTGCAGTATAATTGTAGATAAGGATGAAAGAGTCTTTCCAGACAAGCTCCAGTGGATATCTTTCCTTCTGCCTCGTACACGCACATCTGGTTCTGCCTACAGTGACGCAACTCAACTCTCACTTTCTTGCAACTCAAATGATGCAAGAAAGATATTTGTACATTTTCTTTAAATGCTTATTGTGGTGAAATTGCTTCCTCGGGTGCGTCGATAATGAAGGTCTTCATCATTTGCAGCCTGGGACTGTGGTGTGTAAGCGTTAGGATCATTCGTAGATATCGTAATATGCATGCATGCAAAACACTGGAAAAGATTATTCACAGCAATCTGAGCTGTGCATCAATAAATGCGAGTCACTGCATGGCAACCGTATGTTGTTAATTCTTCCTCCCTCGTCTCATTTGTCCTCTCTCATCTTTCCCTTGCGCAGATTGAGAACTACATAAAAGAGAGCATGAAGACGGAGATGGCCCAGCTGCAGCAGAGCGCCGTCCACAACCACACGGCGGCCATGTTGGAAATGGGCACCAACCTCCTGTCTCAGACGGCGGAGCAGACGCGGAAGCTCACCGACGTGGAGACGCAGGTGGCGCCTCGTTCTGTATTTATGTGCGAGAGGATCCCTCCTCTGCTGCTTTAACCCAAACGGTTCCACATTTCCCTGTTAAACGTCGCACTCAGACGGCCAAAGACAATACTGACACCACATAACTGCCGATTCCCTTTTGTGACTTATCTGTCTCTTGTTTCTTTCTCTGTTTATGCGGCAGAGTTTGAGGAGGAGGTGATTGAAATGTGTGAAGTTAGTGGTCAATGATGCCAAAGCACAAAAGCTTGTGCAGTGTTCATCCTGCAGTGTGCAGGAAAGGAGAAAGAAAGGAAATCCTTGTGTTCTTCATTTCTATTCAGGCTCTATTGCAGATGTGTAAATACAAACAAGAATCAGACCTGAATGTATTATGTACATCTACGTAAAAGTTGAATTGTACTGTGTTGCTGTTCCTAATATTTTGCATCTCTAACAGCCTATAAATGGTTCGTGTGAATCCTTGCAGGTTCTGAATCAAACATCGAGGCTGGAGATCCAGCTGCTGGAGAATTCTCTGTCCACTAACAAGTTGGAGAAACAGTTGATGGTGCAGACCAACGAGATCAGCAAGCTGCATGACAAGAACAGGTAAACAGTTGATGCAAACACAGGCCGGCTGCCGTCCATCCTGCATCCAACTGGACAAGGAAATAAGAATGATGCACGACGGACAAACAGCCGGTCTGCAGGGGAGATGTTTTACCCTCCAACTACTGCTGGTGTCTAGTAAAACATCGTCAAACGACAAATCTAATGTGACTTTTGGTGCATTTACTTGTCACCCAGCTCGTGTTCCTTTCAGTTATTGGTCCTGGGGGGCCAGAAAATGGTTTGATCTGCATCTCCCATTGCAGACTGATGAGAGCTGGCTGACTTGCGAAAGTCTATCTTGCGGTGACGAAGTTAATCTGGAGTTTTCTTAAGGAAGCACAATTTCTTTTCCCCCCTTTTCCTTATCTATAGTGATTCAGGATCACTTATTCGATGTCAGTTGAATTCATATTTCAAACACGTGCCGAAGGCGTCGATTCATTAACCTCAGATGACTCTGCAAAATAAAAGCCTGTTTGTTTCGTGCGGGGAACCTGGCAACCAAACAGACCCTCGGTCGCCTCGCTGGGAACACGAAAGTCCATCGTGTGTTCCGTCATCGCCGCGAAGGGACGAGGGCTTATCACCAGATTTTGATCGTTAATTAAATGCCGCGTAAATCTGCAACAGCCGGAAGAAAAATGTCAAAAGGTGGATTGTTTTTTGTATTCATTTAGGTTTAATAGGGTATTCATGATGGCTTTACTAAAATGAAACAGACACTGATTACATAATCAGTAAGTCACTGTCAATAACATGACAGAAAAATGTAAAACAATATTCAATCCATTTATATCCCGTGAAAACAAATCTGATTCCAGAGGATTTGAAGGCCCTGAAGGATAATAACATAAAACAACATCTTCCATCTTTCATAACAAACTTGTCCTGACCTCGTTTCCATTCCCTCAGCCTCATGGAGCAGAAGATGTCGGAGATGGAGATGCGACACCACGAGGAGCTGGAGACCCTGAAGCAGGAGAAGGGAAGTCTCCAGACCCTGGTCGGGAGGCAGAGCGGGGTCATCAGGGAGCTCGAAGCCCAGCTGAACCGGGCCAGAGGAAACAGCACGGATGCCGTCCACAACCTGCTCAACCTTTGCTCCAAAGATGGAGGTATGAGAACGGAAATCTGAAGTGTGACACCGATAATTCTGTAGGAGCATGAAATATATCTTGATGAAGT